>JAUIMM010002411.1:0-68869 GCA_031769625.1 Taudactylus pleione
CATTTGCTGTTTTCTCTTAAACGCAACATGGGAGAAAAACCATTTCACATCACATTTGTGGGTCTTGGTCTTCAACACATCCAGTGAAATTTTGAGCTGTCTGTGTTTGCTACAAGAGGAGATATCACAAAGTATGCACTTTTGTTATTTTCATTGCTTTCAATGCATTTTGGCATAAAACGAGCATTTGCTGTTTTCTCTTAAACGCAACATGGGAGAAAAAGCATTTCACATCACATTTGTGGGTCTTGGTCTTCAACACATCCAGTGAAATTTTGAGCTGTCTGTGTTTGCTACAAGAGGAGATATCACAAAGTATGCGCTTTTGTTGTTTCCATTGCTTTCAATGCATTTTGGCCTAAAACTTGCATTTGCTGTTTTCTCTTAAATGCAACATGGGAGAAAAACCATTTCACATCACATTTGTGGGTCTTGGTCTTCAACACATCCAGTGCAAATTTGAGCTGTCTGTGTTTGCTACAAGAGGAGATATCACAAAGTATGGACTTTTGTTATTTCCATTGCTTTCAATGCATTTTGGCCTAAAACTTGCATTTGCTGTTTTCTCTTAAACGCAACATGGGAGAAAAACCATTTCACATCACATTTGTGGGTCTTGGTCTTCAACACATCCAGTGAAATTTTGAGCTGTCTGTGTTTGCTACAAGAGGAGATATCACAAAGTATGCGCTTTTGTTGTTTTCATTGCTTTCAATGCATTTTGGCATAAAACGAGCATTTGCTGTTTTCTCTTAAACGCAACATGGGAGAAAAACCATTTCACATCACATTTGTGGGTTTTGGTCTTCAACACATCCAGTGAAATTTTGAGCTGTCTGTGTTTGCTACAAGAGGAGATAACACAAAGTATGCGCTTTTGTGTTTCCATTGCTTTCAATGCATTTTGGCCTAAAACGTGCATTTGCTGTTTTCTCTTAAACGCAACATGGGAGAAAAACCATTTCACATCACATTTGTGGGTCTTGGTCTTCAACACATCCAGTGAAATTTTGAGCTGTCTGTGTTTGCTACAAGAGGAGATATCACAAAGTATGCGCTTTTGTTGTTTTCATTGCTTTCAATGCATTTTGGCCTAAAACGAGCATTTGCTGTTTTCTCTTAAATGCAACATGGGAGATAAACCATTTCACATCACATTTGTGGGTCTTGGTCTTCAACACATCCAGTGCAATTTTGAGCTGTGTTTGCTACAAGAGGAGATATCACAAAGTATGCACTTTTGTTGTTTCCATTGCTTTCAATGCATTTTGGCCTAAAACGTGCATTTGCTGTTTTCTCTTAAACGCAACATGGGAGAAAAACCATTTCACATCACATTTGTGGGTCTTGGTCTTCAACTCATCCAGTGAAATTTTGAGCTGTCTGTGTTTGCTACAAGAGGAGATATCACAAAGTATGCGCTTTTGTTATTTCCATTGCTTTCAATGCATTTTGGCCTAAAACTTGCATTTGCTGTTTTCTCTTAAACGCAACATGGGAGAAAAACCATTTCACATCACATTTGTGGGTTTTGGTCTTCAACACATCCAGCGAAATTTTGAGCTGTCTGTGTTTGCTACAAGAGGAGATAACACAAAGTATGCGCTTTTGTGTTTCCATTGCTTTCAATGCATTTTGGCCTAAAACGTGCATTTGCTGTTTTCTCTTAAACGCAACATGGGAGAAAAACCATTTCACATCACATTTGTGGGTCTTGGTCTTCAACACATCCAGTGAAATTTTGAGCTGTCTGTGTTTGCTACAAGAGGAGATATCACAAAGTATGCGCTTTTGTTATTTCCATTGCTTTCAATGCATTTTGGCCTAAAACTTGCATTTGCTGTTTTCTCTTAAACGCAACATGGGAGAAAAACCATTTCACATCACATTTGTGGGTTTTGGTCTTCAACACATCTAGTGAAATTTTGAGCTATCTGTTTTTGCTACAAGAGGAGATAACACAAAGTATGCGCTTTTGTTGTTTCCATTGCTTTCAATGCATTTTGGCCTAAAACATGCATTTGCTGTTTTCTCTTAAATGCAACATGGGAGAAAAACCATTTCACATCACATTTGTGGGTCTTGGTCTTCAACACATCCAGTGAAATTTTGAGCTGTCTGTGTTTGCTACAAGAGGAGATATCACAAAGTATGCGCTTTTGTTGTTTCCATTGCTTTCAATGCATTTTGGCCTAAAACGTGCATTTGCTGTTTTCTCTTAAACGCAACATGGGAGAAAAACCATTTCACATCACATTTGTGGGTCTTGGTCTTCAACACATCCAGTGAAATTTTGAGCTGTCTGTGTTTGCTACAAGAGGAGATATCACAAAGTATGGACTTTTGTTATTTCCATTGCTTTCAATGCATTTTGGCATAAAAAGAGCATTTGCTGTTTTCTCTTAAACGCAACATGGGAGAAAAACCATTTCACATCACATTTGTGGGTCTTGGTCTTCAACACATCCAGTGAAATTTTGAGCTGTCTGTGTTTGCTACAAGAGGAGATATCACAAAGTATGCGCTTTTGTTGTTTCCATTGCTTTCAATGCATTTTGGCCTAAAACGTGCATTTGCTGTTTTCTCTTAAACGCAACATGGGAGAAAAACCATTTCACATCACATTTGTGGGTCTTGGTCTTCAACACATCCAGTGAAATTTTGAGCTGTCTGTGTTTGCTACAAGAGGAGATATCACAAAGTATGCGCTTTTGTTGTTTCCATTGCTTTCAATGCATTTTGGCCTAAAACGTGCATTTGCTGTTTTCTCTTAAATGCAACATGGGAGAAAAACCATTTCACATCACATTTGTGGGTCTTGGTCTTCAACACATCCAGTGAAATTTTGAGCTGTCTGCGTTTGCTACAAGAGGAGATATCACAAAGTATGCGCTTTTGTTGTTTTCATTGTTTTCAATGCATTTTGGCCTAAAACGAGCATTTGCTGTTTTCTCTTAAATGCAACATGGGAGAAAAACCATTTCACATCACATTTGTGGGTCTTGGTCTTCAACACATCCAGTGAAATTTTGAGCTGTCTGTGTTTGCTACAAGAGGAGATATCACAAAGTATGCGCTTTTGTTGTTTCCATTGCTTTCAATGCATTTTGGCCTAAAATGTGCATTTGCTGTTTTCTCTTAAACGCAACATGGGAGAAAAACCATTTCACATCACATTTGTGGGTCTTGGTCTTCAACACATCCAGTGAAATTTTGAGCTGTCTGTGTTTGCTACAAGAGGAGATATCACAAAGTATGTGCTTTTGTTGTTTTCATTGCTTTCAATGCAATTTGGCCTAAAACGATCATTTGCTGTTTTCTCTTAAACGCAACATGGGAGAAAAACCATTTCACATCACATTTGTGGGTCTTGGTCTTCAACACATCCAGTGAAATTTTGAGCTGTCTGTGTTTGCTACAAGAGGAGATATCACAAAGTATGCGCTTTTGTTATTTTCATTGCTTTCAATGCATTTTGGCCTAAAACGTGCATTTGCTGTTTTCTCTTAAACGCAACATGGGAGAAAAACCGTTTCACATCACATTTGTGGGTCTTGGTCTTCAACACATCCAGTGAAATTTTGAGCTGTCTGTGTTTGCTACAAGAGGAGATATCACAAAGTATGCGCTTTTGTTATTTTCATTGCTTTCAATGCATTTTGGCATAAAACGAGCATTTGCTGTTTTCTCTTAAACGCAACATGGGAGAAAAACCATTTCACATCACATTTGTGGGTCTTGGTCTTCAACACAATCAGTGAAATTTTGAGCTGTCTGTGTTTGCTACAAGAGGAGTTATCACAAAGTATGCATTATTATTATTTACATTGGTTTCAATGCATTTTGGCCTAAAACGAGCATTTGCTGTTTTCTCTTAAACGCAACATGGGAGAAAAACCATTTCACATCACATTTGTGGGTCTTGGTCTTCAACACAATCTGTGAAATTTTGAGCTGTCTGTGTTTGCTACAAGAGGAGTTATCACAAAGTATACATTATTGTTATTTACATTGGTTTCAATGTATTTTGGTCTAAAACGAGCATTTGCTGTTTTCTCTTAAATGCAAAATGGGAGAAAAACCATTTCACATCACATTTGTGGGTCTTGGTCTTCAACACAATCTGTGAAATTTTGAGCTGTCTGTGTTTGCAAAAGGAGGAGATATCACAAAGTATGCGCTTTTGTTGTTTCCATTAGTTTCAATGCATTTTGGCCTAAAACGAGCATTTGCTGTTTTCTCTTAAACACAACATGGGATAAAAACCATTTCACATCACATTTGTGGGTCTTGGTCTTCAACACAATCTGTGAAATTTTGAGCTGTCTGTGTTTGCTACAAGAGGAGTTATCACAAAGTATGCATTTTTTGTTGTTTACATTGGTTTCAAAGCATTTTGGCCTTAAAAAAGCATTTGCTGTTTTCTATTAAATGCAACATGGGAGAAAAACCATTTCACATCACATTTGTGGGTCTTGGTCTTCAACACAATCTGTGAAATTTTGAGCTGTCTGTGTTTGCAACAGGAGGAGATATCACAAAGTATGCGCTTTTGTTGTTTCCATTGGTTTCAATGCATTTTGGCCTAAAACGAGCATTTGCTGTTTTCTCTTAAACGCAACATGGGAGAAAAACCATTTCACATCACATTTGTGGGTCTTGGTCTTCAACACATCTGAGAAATTTTGAGCTGTCTGTGTTTGCTACAAGAGGAGTTATCACAAAGTATGCATTATTATTATTTACATTGGTTTCAATGCATTTTGGCCTAAAACAAGCATTTGCTGTTTTCTCTTAAACGCAACATGGGAGAAAAACCATTTCACATCACATTTGTGGGTCTTGGTCTTCAACACAATCTGTGAAATTTTGAGCTGTCTGTGTTTGCTACAAGAGGAGTTATCACAAAGTATACATTATTGTTATTTACATTGGTTTCAATGTATTTTGGTCTAAAACGAGCATTTGCTGTTTTCTCTTAAATGCAAAATGGGAGAAAAACCATTTCACATCACATTTGTGGGTCTTGGTCTTCAACACAATCTGTAAAATTTTGAGCTGTCTGTGTTTGCAAAAGGAGGAGATATCACAAAGTATGTGCTTTTGTTGTTTCCATTAGTTTCAATGCATTTTGGCCTAAAACGAGCATTTGCTGTTTTCTCTTAAATGCAAAATGGGAGAAAAACCATTTCACATCACATTTGTGGGTCTTGGTCTTCAACACATCTGAGAAATTTTGAGCTGTCTGTGTTTGCTACAAGAGGAGTTATCACAAAGTATGCATTATTATTATTTACATTGGTTTCAATGCATTTTGGCCTAAAACGAGCATTTGCTGTTTTCTCTTAAACGCAACATGGGAGAAAAACCATTTCACATCACATTTGTGGGTCTTGGTCTTCAACACAATCTGTGAAATTTTGAGCTGTCTGTGTTTGCTACAAGAGGAGTTATCACAAAGTATACATTATTGTTATTTACATTGGTTTCAATGTATTTTGGTCTAAAACGAGCATTTGCTGTTTTCTCTTAAATGCAAAATGGGAGAAAAACCATTTCACATCACATTTGTGGGTCTTGGTCTTCAGCACAATCTGTGAAATTTTGAGCTGTCTGTGTTTGCAAAAGGAGGAGATATCACAAAGTATGCGCTTTTGTTGTTTCCATTAGTTTCAATGCATTTTGGCCTAAAACGAGCATTTGCTGTTTTCTCTTAAACACAACATGGGATAAAAACCATTTCACATCACATTTGTGGGTCTTGGTCTTCAACACAATCTGTGAAATTTTGAACTGTCTGTGTTTGCTACAAGAGGAGTTATCACAAAGTATGCATTTTTTGTTGTTTACATTGGTTTCAAAGCATTTTGGCCTTAAAAAAGCATTTGCTGTTTTCTATTAAATGCAACATGGGAGAAAAACCATTTCACATCACATTTGTGGGTCTTGGTCTTCAACACAATCTGTGAAATTTTGAGCTGTCTGTGTTTGCTACAAGAGGAGATATCACAAAGTATGCGATTTTGTTGTTTCCATTGGTTTCAATGCATTTTGGACTTAAATGAGCATTTGTTGTTTTCTCTTAAACGCAACATTGGAGAAAAAACATTTCACATCACATTTGTGGGTCTTGGTCTTCAACACAATCTGTGAAATTTTGAGCTGTCTGTGTTTGCTACAAGAGGAGATATCACAAAGTATGCGCTTTTGTTGTTTCCATTGGTTTCAAAGCATTTTGGCCTTAAAAAAGCATTTGCTGTTTTCTCTTAAATGCAACATGGGAGAAAAACCATTTCACATCACATTTGTGGGTCTTGGTCTTCAACACAATCTGTGAAATTTTGAGCTGTCTGTGTTTGCAAAAGGAGGAGATATCACAAAGTATGCGCTTTTGTTGTTTCCATTGGTTTCAATGCATTTTGGCCTTAAAAAAGCATTTGCTGTTTTCTCTTAAACGCAACATGGGAGAAAAACAATTTGACATCACATTTGTGGGTCTTGGTCTTCAACACAATCTGTGAAATTTTGAGCTGTCTGTGTTTGCTACAAGAGGAGATATCACAAAGTATGTGATTTTGTTGTTTCCATTGGTTTCAATGCATTTTGGACTTAAATGAGCATTTGTTGTTTTCTCTTAAACGCAACATGGGAGAAAAAACATTTCACATCACATTTGTGGGTCTTGGTCTTCAACACAATCTGTGAAATTTTGAGCTGTCTGTGTTTGCTACAAGAGGAGTTATCACAAAGTATGCATTTTTGTTGTTTACATTGGTTTCAAAGCATTTTGGCCTAAAACGAGCATTTGCTGTTTTCCCTTAAATGCAACATGGGAGAAAAAACATTTCACATCACATTTGTGGGTCTTGGTCTTCAACACAATCTGTGAAATTTTGAGCTGTCTGTGTTTGCTACAAGAGGAGTTATCACAAAGTATGCATTATTGTTATTTACATTGGTTTCAATGCATTTTGGTCTAAAACGAGCATTTGCTGTTTTCTCTTAAATGCAAAATGGGAGAAAAACCATTTCACATCACATTTGTGGGTCTTGGTCTTCAACACAATCTGTGAAATTTTGAGCTGTCTGTGTTTGCAACAGGAGGATATATCACAAAGTATGCGCTTTTGTTGTTTCCATTGGTTTCAATGCATTTTGGCCTAAAACGAGCATTTGCTGTTTTCTCTTAAACACAACATGGGATAAAAACCATTTCACATCACATTTGTGGGTCTTGGTCTTCAACACATCTGAGAAATTTTGAGCTGTCTGTGTTTGCTACAAGAGGACTTATCACAAAGTATGCATTTTTTGTTGTTTACATTGGTTTCAAAGCATTTTGGCCTTAAAAAAGCATTTGCTGTTTTCTCTTAAATGCAACATGGGAGAAAAACCATTTCACATCACATTTGTGGGTCTTGGTCTTCAACACAATCTGTGAAATTTTGAGCTGTCTGTGTTTGCTACAAGAGGATATATCACAAAGTATGCACTTTTGTTGTTTCCATTGGTTTCAATGAATTTTGGCCTTAAAAAAGCATTTGCTGTTTTCTCTTAAACGCAACATGGGAGAAAAACAATTTGACATCACATTTGTGGGTCTTGGTCTTCAACACAATCTGTGAAATTTTGAGCTGTCTGTGTTTGCTACAAGAGGAGATATCACAAAGTATGCGATTTTGTTGTTTCCATTGGTTTCAATGCATTTTGGACTTAAATGAGCATTTGTTGTTTTCTCTTAAACGCAACATTGGAGAAAAAACATTTCACATCACATTTGTGGGTCTTGGTCTTCAACACAATCTGTGAAATTTTGAGCTGTCTGTGTTTGCTACAAGAGGAGATATCACAAAGTATGCGCTTTTGTTGTTTCCATTGGTTTCAAAGCATTTTGGCCTTAAAAAAGCATTTGCTGTTTTCTCTTAAATGCAACATGGGAGAAAAACCATTTCACATCACATTTGTGGGTCTTGGTCTTCAACACAATCTGTGAAATTTTGAGCTGTCTGTGTTTGCAAAAGGAGGAGATATCACAAAGTATGCGCTTTTGTTGTTTCCATTGGTTTCAATGCATTTTGGCCTTAAAAAAGCATTTGCTGTTTTCTCTTAAACGCAACATGGGAGAAAAACAATTTGACATCACATTTGTGGGTCTTGGTCTTCAACACAATCTGTGAAATTTTGAGCTGTCTGTGTTTGCTACAAGAGGAGATATCACAAAGTATGTGATTTTGTTGTTTCCATTGGTTTCAATGCATTTTGGACTTAAATGAGCATTTGTTGTTTTCTCTTAAACGCAACATGGGAGAAAAAACATTTCACATCACATTTGTGGGTCTTGGTCTTCAACACAATCTGTGAAATTTTGAGCTGTCTGTGTTTGCTACAAGAGGAGTTATCACAAAGTATGCATTATTATTATTTACATTGGTTTCAATGCATTTTGGCCTAAAACGAGCATTTGCTGTTTTCTCTTAAACGCAACATGGGAGAAAAACCATTTCACATCACATTTGTGGGTCTTGGTCTTCAACACAATCTGTGAAATTTTGAGCTGTCTGTGTTTGCTACAAGAGGAGTTATCACAAAGTATACATTATTGTTATTTACATTGGTTTCAATGTATTTTGGTCTAAAACGAGCATTTGCTGTTTTCTCTTAAATGCAAAATGGGAGAAAAACCATTTCACATCACATTTGTGGGTCTTGGTCTTCAACACAATCTGTGAAATTTTGAGCTGTCTGTGTTTGCAAAAGGAGGAGATATCACAAAGTATGCGCTTTTGTTGTTTCCATTAGTTTCAATGCATTTTGGCCTAAAACGAGCATTTGCTGTTTTCTCTTAAACACAACATGGGATAAAAACCATTTCACATCACATTTGTGGGTCTTGGTCTTCAACACAATCTGTGAAATTTTGAGCTGTCTGTGTTTGCTACAAGAGGAGTTATCACAAAGTATGCATTTTTTGTTGTTTACATTGGTTTCAAAGCATTTTGGCCTTAAAAAAGCATTTGCTGTTTTCTATTAAATGCAACATGGGAGAAAAACCATTTCACATCACATTTGTGGGTCTTGGTCTTCAACACAATCTGTGAAATTTTGAGCTGTCTGTGTTTGCAACAGGAGGAGATATCACAAAGTATGCGCTTTTGTTGTTTCCATTGGTTTCAATGCATTTTGGCCTAAAACGAGCATTTGCTGTTTTCTCTTAAACGCAACATGGGAGAAAAACCATTTCACATCACATTTGTGGGTCTTGGTCTTCAACACATCTGAGAAATTTTGAGCTGTCTGTGTTTGCTACAAGAGGAGTTATCACAAAGTATGCATTATTATTATTTACATTGGTTTCAATGCATTTTGGCCTAAAACGAGCATTTGCTGTTTTCTCTTAAACGCAACATGGGAGAAAAACCATTTCACATCACATTTGTGGGTCTTGGTCTTCAACACAATCTGTGAAATTTTGAGCTGTCTGTGTTTGCTACAAGAGGAGTTATCACAAAGTATACATTATTGTTATTTACATTGGTTTCAATGTATTTTGGTCTAAAACGAGCATTTGCTGTTTTCTCTTAAATGCAAAATGGGAGAAAAACCATTTCACATCACATTTGTGGGTCTTGGTCTTCAACACAATCTGTGAAATTTTGAGCTGTCTGTGTTTGCAAAAGGAGGAGATATCACAAAGTATGCGCTTTTGTTGTTTCCATTAGTTTCAATGCATTTTGGCCTAAAACGAGCATTTGCTGTTTTCTCTTAAATGCAAAATGGGAGAAAAACCATTTCACATCACATTTGTGGGTCTTGGTCTTCAACACAATCTGTGAAATTTTGAGCTGTCTGTGTTTGCAACAGGAGGAGATATCACAAAGTATGCGCTTTTGTTGTTTCCATTGGTTTCAATGCATTTTGGCCTAAAACGAGCATTTGCTGTTTTCTCTTAAACGCAACATGGGAGAAAAACCATTTCACATCACATTTGTGGGTCTTGGTCTTCAACACATCTGAGAAATTTTGAGCTGTCTGTGTTTGCTACAAGAGGAGTTATCACAAAGTATGCATTATTATTATTTACATTGGTTTCAATGCATTTTGGCCTAAAACGAGCATTTGCTGTTTTCTCTTAAACGCAACATGGGAGAAAAACCATTTCACATCACATTTGTGGGTCTTGGTCTTCAACACAATCTGTGAAATTTTGAGCTGTCTGTGTTTGCTACAAGAGGAGTTATCACAAAGTATACATTATTGTTATTTACATTGGTTTCAATGTAGTTTGGTCTAAAACGAGCATTTGCTGTTTTCTCTTAAATGCAAAATGGGAGAAAAACCATTTCACATCACATTTGTGGGTCTTGGTCTTCAACACAATCTGTGAAATTTTGAGCTGTCTGTGTTTGCAAAAGGAGGAGATATCACAAAGTATGCGCTTTTGTTGTTTCCATTAGTTTCAATGCATTTTGGCCTAAAACGAGCATTTGCTGTTTTCTCTTAAACACAACATGGGATAAAAACCATTTCACATCACATTTGTGGGTCTTGGTCTTCAACACAATCTGTGAAATTTTGAGCTGTCTGTGTTTGCTACAAGAGGAGTTATCACAAAGTATGCATTTTTTGTTGTTTACATTGGTTTCAAAGCATTTTGGCCTTAAAAAAGCATTTGCTGTTTTCTATTAAATGCAACATGGGAGAAAAACCATTTCACATCACATTTGTGGGTCTTGGTCTTCAACACAATCTGTGAAATTTTGAGCTGTCTGTGTTTGCTACAAGAGGAGATATCACAAAGTATGCGCTTTTGTTGTTTCCATTGGTTTCAATGCATTTTGGACTTAAATGAGCATTTGTTGTTTTTTCTTAAAATGCAACATGGGATAAAAACCATTTCACATCACATTTGTGGGTATTGGTCTTCAACACAATCTGTGAAATTTTGAGCTGTCTGTGTTTGCTACAAGAGGAGTTATCACAAAGTATGCATTTTTGTTGTTTACATTGGTTTCAAAGCATTTTGGCCTAAAACGAGCATTTGCTGTTTTCCCTTAAATGCAACATAGGAGAAAAACCATTTCACATCACATTTGTGGGTCTTGGTCTTCAACACAATCTGTTAAATTTTGAGCTGTCTGTGTTTGCTACAAGAGGAGTTATCACAAAGTATGCATTATTGTTATTTACATTGGTTTCAATGCATTTTGGTCTAAAACGAGCATTTGCTGTTTTCTCTTAAATGCAAAATGGGAGAAAAACCATTTCACATCACATTTGTGGGTCTTGGTCTTCAACACAATCTGTGAAATTTTGAGCTGTCTGTGTTTGCAACAGGAGGAGATATCACAAAGTATGCGCTTTTGTTGTTTCCATTGGTTTCAATGCATTTTGGCCTAAAACGAGCATTTGCTGTTTTCACTTAAACACAACATGGGATAAAAACCATTTCACATCACATTTGTGGGTCTTGGTCTTCAACACATCTTAGAAATTTTGAGCTGTCTGTGTTTGCTACAAGAGGACTTATCACAAAGTATGCATTTTTTGTTGTTTACATTGGTTTCAAAGCATTTTGGCCTTAAAAAAGCATTTGCTGTTTTCTCTTAAATGCAACATGGGAGAAAAACCATTTCACATCACATTTGTGGGTCTTGGTCTTCAACACAATCTGTGAAATTTTGAGCTGTCTGTGTTTGCTACAAGAGGAGATATCACAAAGTATGCACTTTTGTTGTTTCCATTGGTTTCAATGAATTTTGGCCTTAAAAAAGCATTTGCTGTTTTCTCTTAAACGCAACATGGGAGAAAAACAATTTGACATCACATTTGTGGGTCTTGGTCTTCAACACAATCTGTGAAATTTTGAGCTGTCTGTGTTTGCTACAAGAGGAGATATCACAAAGTATGCGATTTTGTTGTTTCCATTGGTTTCAATGCATTTTGGACTTAAATGAGCATTTGTTGTTTTCTCTTAAACGCAACATTGGAGAAAAAACATTTCACATCACATTTGTGGGTCTTGGTCTTCAACACAATCTGTGAAATTTTGAGCTGTCTGTGTTTGCTACAAGAGGAGATATCACAAAGTATGCGCTTTTGTTGTTTCCATTGGTTTCAAAGCATTTTGGCCTTAAAAAAGCATTTGCTGTTTTCTCTTAAATGCAACATGGGAGAAAAACCATTTCACATCACATTTGTGGGTCTTGGTCTTCAACACAATCTGTGAAATTTTGAGCTGTCTGTGTTTGCTACAAGAGGAGATATCACAAAGTATGCGCTTTTGTTGTTTCCATTGGTTTCAATGCATTTTGGACTTAAATGAGCATTTGTTGTTTTTTCTTAAAATGCAACATGGGATAAAAACCATTTCACATCACATTTGTGGGTATTGGTCTTCAACACAATCTGTGAAATTTTGAGCTGTCTGTGTTTGCTACAAGAGGAGTTATCACAAAGTATGCATTTTTGTTGTTTACATTGGTTTCAAAGCATTTTGGCCTAAAACGAGCATTTGCTGTTTTCCCTTAAATGCAACATGGGAGAAAAACCATTTCACATCACATTTGTGGGTCTTGGTCTTCAACACAATCTGTGAAATTTTGAGCTGTCTGTGTTTGCTACAAGAGGAGATATCACAAAGTATGCGCTTTTGTTGTTTCCATTGGTTTCAATGCATTTTGGCCTTAAAAAAGCATTTGCTGTTTTCTCTTAAACGCAACATGGGAGAAAAACAATTTGACATCACATTTGTGGGTCTTGGTCTTCAACACAATCCGTGAAATTTTGAGCTGTCTGTGTTTGCTACAAGAGGAGATATCACAAATTATACGCTTTTGTTTCCATTGGTTTCAATACATTTTGGTCTAAATCAAGCATTTGCTCTTTTCTCTTAAACGCAACATGGGAGAAAAACCATTTCACATCACATTTGTGGGTCTTGGTCTTCAACACAATCTGTGAAATTTTGAGCTGTCTGTGTTTGCTGCAAGAGGAGTTATCACAAAGTATGCATTATTGTTGTTTACATTGCTTTCAAAGCATTTTGGCCTAAAATGAGCATTTGCTGTTTTCTCTTAAAAGCAAAATGGGAGAAAAACCATTTCACATCACATTTGTGGGTCTTGGTCTTCAACACAATCTGTGAAATTTTGAGCTGTCTGTGTTTGCTACAAGAGGAGTTATCACAAAGTATGCATTATTGTTGTTTACATTGCTTTCAAAGCATTTAGGCCTAAAACGATCATTTGCTGTTTTCTCTTAAATGCAACATGGGAGAAAAACCATTTCACATCACATTTGTGGGTCTTCGTCTTCAACACAATCTGTGAAATTTTGAGCTGTCTGTGTTTGCTACAAGAGGAGATATCACAAAGTATGCGCTTTTATTGTTTCCATTGGTTTCAATGCATTTTGGCCTTAAAAAAGCATTTGCTGTTTTCTCTGAAATTCAAAATGGGAGAAAAACTATTTGACATCACATTTGTGGGTTTTGGTCTTCAACACAATCTGTGAAATTTTGAGCTGTCTGTGTTTGCTACAAGAGGAGATATCACAAAGTATGCGCTTTTGTTGTTTCCATTGGTTTCAATGCATTTTGGACTTAAATGAGCATTTGTTGTTTTCTCTTAAACGCAACATGGCAGAAAAACAATTTCACATCACATTTGTGGGTCTTGGTCTTCAACATAATCTGTGAAATTTTGTGCTGTCTGTGTTTGCTACAAGAGGAGATATCACAAATATTGCGCTTTTGTAGTTTCCATTGGTTTCAATGTATTTTGACCTAAAATGAGCATTTGCTGTTTTCTGTTAAACACAACGTGGGAGAAAAACCATTTCACATCACATTTGTGGGTCTTGGTCTTCAACACAATCTGTGAAATTTTGAGCTGTCTGTGTTTGCTACAAGAGGAGATATCACAAAGTATACGCTTTTGTTTCCATTGGTTTCAGTGCATTTTGGTCTAAAACGAGTATTTGCTCTTTTCTCTTAAACGCAACATAAGAGAAATACCATTTCACATCACATTTGTGGGTCTTGGTCTTCGACACAATCTGTGAAATTTTGAGCTGTCTGTGTTTGCTACAAGAGGAGATATCACAAAGTATGCGCTTTTGTTGCTTCCATTGGTTTCAAAGCATTTTGGCCTAAAATGAGCATTTGCTGTTTTCTCTTAAATGCAACATGGGAGAAAAACCATTTCACATCACATTTGTGGGTCTTGGTCTTCAACACAATCTGTGAAATTTTGAGCTGTCTGTGTTTGCTACAAGAGGAGATATCACAAAGTATGCGCTTTTGTTGTTTCCATTGGTTTCAAAGCATTTTGGCCTAAAACGAGCATTTGCTGTTTTCTCTTAAATGCAACATGGGAGAAAAACCATTTCACATCACATTTGTGGGTCTTGGTCTTCAACACAATCTCTGAAATTTTGAGCTGTCTGTGTTTGCTACAAGAGGAGTTATCACAAAGTATGCATTATTGTTGTTTCCATTGGTTTCAATGCATTTTGGCCTTAAAAAAGCATTTGCTGTTTTCTCTTAAATGCAGCATGGGAGAAAAACAATTTGTCATCACATTTGTGGGTCTTGGTCTTCAAAACAATCTGTGAAATTTTGAGCTGTCTGTGTTTGCTACAAGAGGAAATATCACAAAGATTGTGCTTTTTGTTGTTTCCATTGGTTTCAATGCATTTTGGCCTAAAATGAGCATTTGCTGTTTTCTGTTAAACACAACATGGGAGAAAAACCATTTCAGATAACGTTTGTGGGTCTTGGTCTTCAATACAATCTGTGAAATTTTGAGCTGTCTGTGTTTGCTGCAAGAGGAGATAACACAAAGTATGCACTTTTGTTGTTTCCATTGGTTTCAATGCATTTTGGCCTAAAATGAGCATTTGCTGTTTTCTGTTAAACACAATAAGGGAGATAAACCGTTTCACATAACGTTTGTGGGTCTTGGTCTTCAATACAATCTGTGAAATTTTGAGCTGTCTGTGTTTGCTACAAGAGGAGATATCACAAAGTATGCACTTTTGTTGTTTCCATTGGTTTCAATGAATTTTGGCCTTAAAAAAGCATTTGCTGTTTTCTCTTAAACGCAACATGGGAGAAAAACAATTTGACATCACATTTGTGGGTCTTGGTCTTCAACACAATCTGTGAAATTTTGAGCTGTCTGTGTTTGCTACAAGAGGAGATATCACAAAGTATGCGATTTTGTTGTTTCCATTGGTTTCAATGCATTTTGGACTTAAATGAGCATTTGTTGTTTTCTCTTAAACGCAACATTGGAGAAAAAACATTTCACATCACATTTGTGGGTCTTGGTCTTCAACACAATCTGTGAAATTTTGAGCTGTCTGTGTTTGCTACAAGAGGAGATATCACAAAGTATGCGCTTTTGTTGTTTCCATTGGTTTCAAAGCATTTTGGCCTTAAAAAAGCATTTGCTGTTTTCTCTTAAATGCAACATGGGAGAAAAACCATTTCACATCACATTTGTGGGTCTTGGTCTTCAACACAATCTGTGAAATTTTGAGCTGTCTGTGTTTGCTACAAGAGGAGATATCACAAAGTATGCGCTTTTGTTGTTTCCATTGGTTTCAATGCATTTTGGACTTAAATGAGCATTTGTTGTTTTTTCTTAAAATGCAACATGGGATAAAAACCATTTCACATCACATTTGTGGGTATTGGTCTTCAACACAATCTGTGAAATTTTGAGCTGTCTGTGTTTGCTACAAGAGGAGTTATCACAAAGTATGCATTTTTGTTGTTTACATTGGTTTCAAAGCATTTTGGCCTAAAACGAGCATTTGCTGTTTTCCCTTAAATGCAACATGGGAGAAAAACCATTTCACATCACATTTGTGGGTCTTGGTCTTCAACACAATCTGTGAAATTTTGAGCTGTCTGTGTTTGCTACAAGAGGAGATATCACAAAGTATGCGCTTTTGTTGTTTCCATTGGTGTCAATGCATTTTGGCCTTAAAAAAGCATTTGCTGTTTTCTCTTAAACGCAACATGGGAGAAAAACAATTTGACATCACATTTGTGGGTCTTGGTCTTCAACACAATCCGTGAAATTTTGAGCTGTCTGTGTTTGCTACAAGAGGAGATATCACAAATTATACGCTTTTGTTTCCATTGGTTTCAATACATTTTGGTCTAAATCAAGCATTTGCTCTTTTCTCTTAAACGCAACATGGGAGAAAAACCATTTCACATCACATTTGTGGGTCTTGGTCTTCAACACAATCTGTGAAATTTTGAGCTGTCTGTGTTTGCTGCAAGAGGAGTTATCACAAAGTATGCATTATTGTTGTTTACATTGCTTTCAAAGCATTTTGGCCTAAAATGAGCATTTGCTGTTTTCTCTTAAAAGCAAAATGGGAGAAAAACCATTTCACATCACATTTGTGGGTCTTGGTCTTCAACACAATCTGTGAAATTTTGAGCTGTCTGTGTTTGCTACAAGAGGAGTTATCACAAAGTATGCATTATTGTTGTTTACATTGCTTTCAAAGCATTTAGGCCTAAAACGATCATTTGCTGTTTTCTCTTAAATGCAACATGGGAGAAAAACCATTTCACATCACATTTGTGGGTCTTCGTCTTCAACACAATCTGTGAAATTTTGAGCTGTCTGTGTTTGCTACAAGAGGAGATATCACAAAGTATGCGCTTTTATTGTTTCCATTGGTTTCAATGCATTTTGGCCTTAAAAAAGCATTTGCTGTTTTCTCTGAAATTCAAAATGGGAGAAAAACTATTTGACATCACATTTGTGGGTTTTGGTCTTCAACACAATCTGTGAAATTTTGAGCTGTCTGTGTTTGCTACAAGAGGAGATATCACAAAGTATGCGCTTTTGTTGTTTCCATTGGTTTCAATGCATTTTGGACTTAAATGAGCATTTGTTGTTTTCTCTTAAACGCAACATGGGAGAAAAAACATTTCACATCACATTTGTGGGACTTGGTCTTCAACACAATCTGTGAAATTTTGAGCTGTCTGTGTTTGCTAGAAGAGGAGATTTCACAAAGTATACGCTTTTGTTTCCATTGGTTTCAATGCATTTTGGTCTAAAACGAGCATTTGCTCTTTTCTCTTAAACGCAACATGGCAGAAAAACAATTTCACATCACATTTGTGGGTCTTGGTCTTCAACATAATCTGTGAAATTTTGTGCTGTCTGTGTTTGCTACAAGAGGAGATATCACAAATATTGCGCTTTTGTAGTTTCCATTGGTTTCAATGTATTTTGACCTAAAATGAGCATTTGCTGTTTTCTGTTAAACACAACGTGGGAGAAAAACCATTTCACATCACATTTGTGGGTCTTGGTCTTCAACACAATCTGTGAAATTTTGAGCTGTCTGTGTTTGCTACAAGAGGAGATATCACAAAGTATACGCTTTTGTTTCCATTGGTTTCAGTGCATTTTGGTCTAAAACGAGTATTTGCTCTTTTCTCTTAAACACAACATAAGAGAAATACCATTTCACATCACATTTGTGGGTCTTGGTCTTCAACACAATCTGTGAAATTTTGAGCTGTCTGTGTTTGCTACAAGAGGAGATATCACAAAGTATGCGCTTTTGTTGCTTCCATTGGTTTCAAAGCATTTTGGCCTAAAACGAGCATTTGCTGTTTTCTCTTAAATGCAACATGGGAGAAAAACCATTTCACATCACATTTGTGGGTCTTGGTCTTCAACACAATCTGTGAAATTTTGAGCTGTCTGTGTTTGCTACAATAGGAGATATCACAAAGTATGCGCTTTTGTTGTTTCCATTGGTTTCAAAGCATTTTGGCCTAAAACGAGCATTTGCTGTTTTCTCTTAAATGCAACATGGGAGAAAAACCATTTCACATCACATTTGTGGGTCTTGGTCTTCAACACAATCTCTGAAATTTTGAGCTGTCTGTGTTTGCTACAAGAGGAGTTATCACAAAGTATGCATTATTGTTGTTTCCATTGGTTTCAATGCATTTTGGCCTTAAAAAAGCATTTGCTGTTTTCTCTTAAATGCAGCATGGGAGAAAAACAATTTGTCATCACATTTGTGGGTCTTGGTCTTCAAAACAATCTGTGAAATTTTGAGCTGTCTGTGTTTGCTACAAGAGGAAATATCACAAAGATTGTGCTTTTTGTTGTTTCCATTGGTTTCAATGCATTTTGGCCTAAAATGAGCATTTGCTGTTTTCTGTTAAACACAACATGGGAGAAAAACCATTTCAGATAACGTTTGTGGGTCTTGGTCTTCAATACAATCTGTGAAATTTTGAGCTGTCTGTGTTTGCTGCAAGAGGAGATATCACAAAGTATGCACTTTTGTTGTTTCCATTGGTTTCAATGCATTTTGGCCTAAAATGAGCATTTGCTGTTTTCTGTTAAACACAATAAGGGAGATAAACCGTTTCACATAACGTTTGTGGGTCTTGGTCTTCAATACAATCTGTGAAATTTTGAGCTGTCTGTGTTTGCTACAAGAGGAGATATCACAAAGTATGCGCTTTTGTTCTTTCCATTGGTTTCAATGCATTTTGGAGTTAAATGAGCATTTGTTGTTTTTTCTTAAAACGCAACATGGGAGAAAAACCATTTCACATCACATTTGTGGGTATTGGTCTTCAACACAATCTGTGAAATTTTGAGCTGTCTATGTTTGCTACAAGAGGAGTTATCACAAAGTATGCATTTTTGTTGTTTACATTGGTTTCAAAGCATTTTGGCCTAAAACAAGCATTTGCTGTTTTCTCTTAAATGCAACATGGGAGAAAAACCATTTTACATCACATTTGTGGGTCTTGGTCTTCAACACAATCTGTGAAATTTTGAGCTGTCTGTGTTTGCTACAAGAGGAGATATCACAAAGTATGCGCTTTTGTTGTTTCCATTGGTTTCAATGCATTTCGGCCTTAAAAAAGCATTTGTTGTTTTCTCTTAAACGTAACATGGGAGAAAAACAATTTGACATCACATTTGTGGGTCTTGGTCTTCAACACAATCTGTGAAATTTTGATCTGTCTGTGTTTGCTACAAGAGGAGATATCACAAAGTATGTGCTTTTGTTGTTTCCATTGGTTTCAATGCGTTTTGGACTTAAATGAGCATTTGTTGTTTTCTCTTAAACGCAACATGGGAGAAAAAACATTTCACATCACATTTGTGGGTCTTTGTCTTCAACACAATCTGTGAAATTTTGAGCTGTCTGCGTTTGCTACAAGAGGAGTTATCACAAAGTATGCATTATTGTTATTTACATTGGTTTCAATGCATTTTGGTCTAAAAAATCATTTGCTGTTTTCTCTTAAATGCAACATAAGAGAAAGACCATTTCACATCACATTTGTGGGTCTTGGTCTTCAACACAATCTGTGAAATTTTGAGCTGTCTGTGTTTGCTACAAGAGGAGATATCACAAAGTATGTGCTTTTGTTGTTTCCATTGGTTTCAATGCATTTTGGACTTAAATGAGCATTTGTTGTTTTTTCTTAAAACGCAACATGGGATAAAAACCATTTCACATCACATTTGTGGGTATTGGTCTTCAACACAATCTGTGAAATTTTGAGCTGTCTGTGTTTGCTACTAGAGGAGTTATCACAAAGTATGCAATTTTGTTGTTTACATTGGTTTCAAAGCATTTTGGCCTAAAACGAGCATTTGCTGTTTTCCCTTAAATGCAACATGGGAGAAAAACCATTTCACATCACATTTGTGGGTCTTGGTCTTCAACACAAACTGTGAAATTTTGAGCTGTCTGTGTTTGCTACAAGAGGAGATATCACAAAGTATGCGCTTTTGTTGTTTCCATTGGTTTCAATGCATTTTGGCCTTAAAAAAGCATTTGCTGTTTTCTCTTAAACGCAACATGGGAGAAAAACAATTTGACATCACATTTGTGGGTCTTGGTCTTCAACACAATCCGTGAAATTTTGAGCTGTCTGTGTTTGCTACAAGAGGAGATATCACAAAGTATGCACTTTTGTTGTTTCCATTGGTTTCAATGCATTTTGGCCTTAAAAAAGCATTTGCTGTTTTCTCTTAAACGCAACATGGGAGAAAAACAATTTGACATCACATTTGTGGGTCTTGGTCTTCAACACAATCTGTGAAATTTTGAGCTGTCTGTGTTTGCCACAAGAGGAGATATTACAAAGTATGCGCTTTTGTTGTTTCCATTGGTTTCAATGCATTTTGGACTTAAATGAGCATTTGTTGTTTTCTCTTAAACGCAACATGGGAGAAAAAACATTTCACATCACATTTGTGGGTCTTGGTCTTCAACACAATCTGTGAAATTTTGAGCTGTCTGTGTTTGCTACAAGAGGAGTTATCACAAAGTATGCATTATTGTTGTTTCCATTGGTTTCAATGCATTTTGGCCTTAAAAAAGCATTTGCTGTTTTCTCTTAAATGCAGCATGGGAGAAAAACAATTTGTCATCACATTTGTGGGTCTTGGTCTTCAAAACAATCTGTGAAATTTTGAGCTGTCTGTGTTTGCTACAAGAGGAAATATCACAAAGATTGTGCTTTTTGTTGTTTCCATTGGTTTCAATGCATTTTGGCCTAAAATGAGCATTTGCTGTTTTCTGTTAAACACAACATGGGAGAAAAACCATTTCACATAACGTTTGTGGGTCTTGGTCTTCAATACAATCTGTGAAATTTTGAGCTGTCTGTGTTTGCTGCAAGAGGAGATAACACAAAGTATGCACTTTTGTTGTTTCCATTGGTTTCAATGCATTTTGGCCTAAAATGAGCATTTGCTGTTTTCTGTTAAACACAACAAGGGAGATAAACCGTTTCACATAACGTTTGTGGGTCTTGGTCTTCAATACAATCTGTGAAATTTTGAGCTGTCTGTGTTTGCTACAAGAGGAGATATCACAAAGTATGCGCTTTTGTTCTTTCCATTGGTTTCAATGCATTTTGGACTTAAATGAGCATTTGTTGTTTTTTCTTAAAACGCAACATGGGAGAAAAACCATTTCACATCACATTTGTGGGTATTGGTCTTCAACACAATCTGTGAAATTTTGAGCTGTCTATGTTTGCTACAAGAGGAGTTATCACAAAGTATGCATTTTTGTTGTTTACATTGGTTTCAAAGCATTTTGGCCTAAAACAAGCATTTGCTGTTTTCTCTTAAATGCAACATGGGAGAAAAACCATTTTACATCACATTTGTGGGTCTTGGTCTTCAACACAATCTGTGAAATTTTGAGCTGTCTGTGTTTGCTACAAGAGGAGATATCACAAAGTATGCGCTTTTATTGTTTCCATTGGTTTCAATGCATTTCGGCCTTAAAAAAGCATTTGTTGTTTTCTCTTAAACGTAACATGGGAGAAAAACAATTTGACATCACATTTGTGGGTCTTGGTCTTCAACACAATCTGTGAAATTTTGATCTGTCTGTGTTTGCTACAAGAGGAGATATCACAAAGTATGTGCTTTTGTTGTTTCCATTGGTTTCAATGCGTTTTGGACTTAAATGAGCATTTGTTGTTTTCTCTTAAACGCAACATGGGAGAAAAAACATTTCACATCACATTTGTGGGTCTTTGTCTTCAACACAATCTGTGAAATTTTGAGCTGTCTGTGTTTGCTACAAGAGGAGTTATCACAAAGTATGCATTATTGTTATTTACATTGGTTTCAATGCATTTTGGCCTAAAACGAGCATTTGCTGTTTTCTCTTAAAAGCAACATGGGAGAATAACCTATTTCACATCACATTTGTGGGTCTTGGTCTTCAACACAATCTGTGAAATTTTGAGCTGTCTGTGTTTGCTACAAGAGGAGTTATCACAAATTATGCATTATTGTTATTTACATTGGTTTCAATGCATTTTGGCCTAAAACGAGCATTTGCTGTTTTCTCTTAAATGCAACGAGGGAGAAAAACCATTTCACATCACATTTGTGGGTCTTGGTCTTCAACACAATCTGTGAAATTTTGAGCTGTCTGTGTTTGCTACAAGAGGAGTTATCACAAAGTATGCATTATTGTTATTTACATTGGTTTCAATGCATTTTGGTCTAAAAAATCATTTGCTGTTTTCTCTTAAACGCAAAATGGGAGAAAAACCATTTCACATCACATTTGTGGGTCTTGGTCTTCAACACAATCTGTGAAATTTTGAGCTGTCTGTGTTTGCAACAGGAGGAGATATCACAAAGTAGGCGCTTTTGTTGTTTCCATTGGATTCAATGCATTTTGGCCTAAAACGAGCATTTGCTGTTTTCTCTTAAATGCAACATGGGAGAAAAACCATTTCACATCACATTTGTGGGTCTTGGTCTTCAACACAATCTGTGAAATTTTGAGCTGTCTGTGTTTGCTACAAGAGGAGATATCACAAAGTATGTGATTTTGTTGTTTCCATTGGTTTTCAATGCATTTTGGACTTAAATGAGCATTTGTTGTTTGTTCTTAAACGCAACATGGGAGTAAAAACATTTCACATCAAATTTGTGGGTATTGGTCTTCAACACAATCTGTGAAATTTTGAGCTGTCTATGTTTGCTACAAGAGGAGTTATCACAAAGTATGCATTTTTGTTGTTTACATTGGTTTCAAAGCATTTTGGCCTAAAATGAGCATTTGCTGTTTTCTCTTAAATGCAACATGGGAGAAAAAAAATTTACATCACATTTGTGGGTCTTGGTCTTCAACACAATCTGTGAAATTTTGAGCTGTCTGTGTTTGCTACAAGAGGAGATATCACAAAGTATGCGCTTTTGTTGTTTCCATTGGTTTCAATGCATTTTGGCCTTAAAAAAGCATTTCCTGTTTTCTCTTAAATGCAACATGGGAGAAAAACAATTTGACATCACATTTGTGGGTCTTGGTCTTCAACACAATCTGTGAAATTTTGAGCTGTCTGTGTTTGCTACAAGAGAAGATATCACAAAGTATGCGCTTTTGTTGTTTCGATTGGTTTCAATGCATTTTGGACTTAAATTAGCATTTGTTGTTTTCTCTTAAACGCAACATGGGAGAAAAAACATTTCACATCACATTTGTGGGTCTTGGTCTTCAACACAATCTGTGAAATTGTGAGCTGTCTGTGTTTGCTACAAGAGGAGATATCACAAAGTATGCGCTTTTGTTGTTTCCATTGGTTTCAATGCATTTTGGCCTTAAAAAAGCATTTGCTGTTTTCTCTTAAACGCAACATGGGAGTAAAACAATTTGACATCACATTTGTGGGTCTTGGTCTTCAACACAATCCGTGAAATTTTGAGCTGTCTGTGTTTGTTACAAGAGGAGATATCACAAAGTATGCACTTTTGTTGTTTCCATTGGTTTCAAAGCATTTTGGACTTAAATTAGCATTTGTTGTTTTCTCTTAAACGCAACATGGGAGAAAAAACATTTCACATCACATTTGTGGGTCTTGGTCTTCAACACAATCTGTGAAATTTTGAGCTGTCTGTGTTTGCAAAAGGAGGAGATATCACAGAGTATGCGCTTTTGTTGTTTCCATTAGTATCAATGCATTTTGGCCTAAAACGAGCATTTGCTGTTTTCTCTTAAACACAACATGGGATAAAAACCATTTCACATCACATTTGTGGGTCTTGGTCTTCATCACAATCTGTGAAATTTTGAGCTGTCTGTGTTTGCTACAAGAGGAGTTATCACAAAGTATGCATTTTTTGTTGTTTACATTGGTTTCAAAGCATTTTGGCCTTAAAAAAGCATTTTCTGTTTTCTCTTAAATGCAACATGGGAGAAAAACAATTTGTCATCACATTTGTGGGTCTTGGTCTTCAAAACAATCTGTGAAATTTTGAGCTGTCTGTGTTTGCTACAAGAGGAAATATCACAAAGATTGTGCTTTTTGTTGTTTCCATTGGTTTCAATGCATTTTGGCCTAAAATGAGCATTTGCTGTTTTCTGTTAAACACAACATGGGAGAAAAACCATTTCACATAACGTTTGTGGGTCTTGGTCTTCAATACAATCTGTGAAATTTTGAGCTGTCTGTGTTTGCTGCAAGAGGAGATATCACAAAGTATGCACTTTTGTTGTTTCCATTGGTTTCAATGCATTTTGGCCTAAAATGAGCATTTGCTGTTTTCTGTTAAACACAACATGGGAGATAAACCGTTTCACATAACGTTTGTGGGTCTTGGTCTTCAATACAATCTGTGAAATTTTGAGCTGTCTGTGTTTGCTACAAGAGGAGATATCACAAAGTATGCGCTTTTGTTGTTTCCATTGGTTTCAATGCATTTTGGACTTAAATGAGCATTTGTTGTTTTTTCTTAAAACGCAACATGGGAGAAAAACCATTTCACATCACATTTGTGGGTATTGGTCTTCAACACAATCTGTGAAATTTTGAGCTGTCTATGTTTGCTACAAGAGGAGTTATCACAAAGTATGCATTTTTGTTGTTTACATTGGTTTCAAAGCATTTTGGCCTAAAACAAGCATTTGCTGTTTTCTCTTAAATGCAACATGGGAGAAAAACCATTTTACATCACATTTGTGGGTCTTGGTCTTCAACACAATCTGTGAAATTGTGAGCTGTCTGTGTTTGCTACAAGAGGAGATATCACAAAGTATGCGCTTTTGTTGTTTCCATTGGTTTCAATGCATTTTGGCCTTAAAAAAGCATTTGCTGTTTTCTCTTAAACGCAACATGGGAGAAAAACAATTTGACATCACATTTGTGGGTCTTGGTCTTCAACACAATCCGTGAAATTTTGAGCTGTCTGTGTTTGTTACAAGAGGAGATATCACAAAGTATGCACTTTTGTTGTTTCCATTGGTTTCAATTCATTTTGGCCTTAAAAAAGCATTTGCTGTTTTCTCTTAAACGCAACATGGGAGAAAAACAATTTGACATCACATTTGTGGGTCTTGGTCTTCAACACAATCTGTGAAATTTTGAGCTGTCTGTGTTTTCTACAAGAGGAGATATCACAAAGTATGTGCTTTTGTTGTTTCCTTTGGTTTCAATGCATTTTGGACTTAAAGGAGCATTTGTTGTTTTCTCTTAAACGCAACATGGGTGAAAAAACATTTCACATCACATTTGTGGGTCTTGGTCTTCAACACAATCTGTGAAATTTTGAGCTGTCTGTGTTTGCTACAAGAGGAGTTATCACAAAGTATGCATTATTGTTATTTACATTGTTTTCAATGCATTTTGGCCTAAAATGAGCATTTGCTGTTTTCTCTTAAAAGCAACATGGGAGAATAACCTATTTCACATCACATTTGTGGGTCTTGGTCTTCAACACAATCTGTGAAATTTTGAGCTGTCTGTGTTTGCTGCATGAGGAGTTATCACAAAGTATGCATTATTGTTATTTACATTGGTTTCAATGCATTTTGGCCTAAAACGAGCATTTGCTGCTTTCTCTTAAACGCAACATGGGAGAAAAACCATTTCACATCACATTTGTGGGTCTTGGTCTTCAACACAATCTGTGAAATTATGAGCTGTCTGTGTTTGCTACAAGAGAAGTTATCACAAAGTATGCATTATTGTTATTTACATTGGTTTCAATGCATTTTGGTCTAAAACGAGCATTTGCTGTTTTCTCTTAAATGCAAAATGGGAGAAAAACCATTTCACATCACATTTGTGGGTCTTGGTCTTCAACACAATCTGTGAAATTTTGAGCTGTCTGTGTTTGCAACAGGAGGAGATATCACAAAGAATGCGCTTTTGTTGTTTCCATTGGTTTCAATGCATTTTGGCCTTCAAAAAGCATTTGCTGTTTTCTCTTAAACGCAACATGGGAGAAAAACAATTTGACATCACATTTGTGGGTCTTGGTCTTCAACACAATCTGTGAAATTTTGAGCTGTCTGTGTTTGCTACAAGAGGAGATATCACAAAGTATGCGATTTTGTTGTTTCCATTGGTTTCAATGCATTTTGGACTTAAATGAGCATTTGTTGTTTTCTCTTAAACGCAACATGGGAGAAAAAACATTTCACATCACATTTGTGGGTCTTGGTCTTCAACACAATCTGTGAAATTTTGAGCTGTCTGTGTTTGCTACAAGAGGAGTTATCACAAAGTATGCATTATTATTATTTACATTGGTTTCAATGCATTTTGGCCTAAATTGAGCATTTGCTGTTTTCTCTTAAAAAGAAACATGGGAGAATAACCTATTTCACATCACATTTGTGGGTCTTGGTCTTCAACACAATCTGTGAAATTTTGAGCTGTCTGTGTTTGCTACAAGAGGAGATATCACAAAGTATGCACTTTTGTTGTTTCCATTGGTTTCAATGCATTTTGGCCTGAAATGAGCATTTGCTGTTTTCTGTTAAACACAACATGGGAGAAAAACCATTTCACATAACGTTTGTGGGTCTTGGTCTTCAATACAATCTGTGAAATTTTGAGCTGTCTGTGTTTGCTACAAGAGGAGATATCACAAAGTATGTGCTTTTGTTGTTTCCATTGGTTTCAATGCATTTTGGACTTAAATGAGCATTTGTTGTTTTCTCTTAAACGCAACATGGGAGAAAAAACATTTCACATCACATTTGTGGGTCTTGGTCTTCAACACAATCTGTGAAATGTTGAGCTGTCTGTGTTTGCTACAAGAGGAGTTATCACAAAGTATGCATTATTGTTATTTACATTGGTTTCAATGCATTTTGGCCTAAAACAAGCATTTTCTGTTTTCTCTTAAAAGCAACATGGGAGAATAACCTATTTCACATCACATTTGTGGGTCTTGGTCTTCAACACAATCTGTGAAATTTTGAGCTGTCTGTGTTTGCTACAAGAGGAGTTATCACAAAGTATGCATTATTGTTATTAACTTTGGTTTCAATGCATTTTGGCCTAAAACGAGCATTTGCTGTTTTCTCTTAAATGCAACGAGGGAGAAAAACCATTTCACATCACATTTGTGGGTCTTGGTCTTCAACACAATCTGTGAAATTTTGAACTGTCTGTGTTTGCTACAAGAGGAGATATCACAAAGTATGCGCTTTTGTTGTTTCCATTGGTTTCAATGCATTTTGGACTTAAATGAGCATTTGTTGTTTTTTCTTAAAACGCAACATGGGATAAAAACCATTTCACATCAAATTTGTGGGTATTGGTCTTCAACACAATCTGTGAAATTTTGAGCTGTCTATGTTTGCTACAAGAGGAGTTATCACAAAGTATGCATTTTTGTTGTTTACATTGGTTTCAAAGCATTTTGGCCTAAAATGAGCATTTGCTGTTTTCTCTTAAATGCAACATGGGAGAAAAAAATTTTACATCACATTTGTGGGTCTTGGTCTTCAACACAATCTGTGAAATTTTGAGCTGTCTGTGTTTGCTACAAGAGGAGATATCACAAAGTATGCGCTTTTGTTGTTTCCATTGGTTTCAATGCATTTTGGCCTTAAAAAAGCATTTCCTGTTTTCTCTTAAACGCAACATGGGAGAAAAACAATTTGACATCACATTTGTTGGTCTTGGTCTTCAACACAATCTGTGAAATTTTGAGCTGTCTGTGTTTGCTACAAGAGAAGATATCACAAAGTATGCGCTTTTGTTGTTTCGATTGGTTTCAATGCATTTTGGACTTAAATTAGCATTTGTTGTTTTCTCTTAAACGCAACATGGGAGAAAAAACATTTCACATCACATTTGTGGGTCTTGGTCTTCAACACAATCTGTGAAATTTTGAGCTGTCTGTGTTTGCTACAAGAGGAGATATCACAAAGTATGCATTATTGTTGTTTACATTGCTTTCAAAGCATTTTGGCCTAAAATGAGCATTTGCTGTTTTCTCTTAAAAGCAACATGGGAAAAAAACCATTTCACATCACATTTGTGGGTCTTGGTCTTTAACACAATCTGTGAAATTTTAAGCTGTATGTGTTTGCTACAAGAGGAGATATCACAAAGTATACGCTTTTGTTTCCATTGGTTTCAATGCATTTTGGTCTAAAACGAGCATTTGCTCTTTTCTCTTAAAAGCAACATGGGAGAAAAACCATTCCACATCACATTTGTGGATCTTGGTCTTCAACACAATCTGTGAAATTTTGTGCTGTCTGTGTTTGCTACAAGAGGAAATAGCACAAAGATTGTGCTTTTTGTTGTTTCCATTGGATTCAATGCATTTTGGCCTAAAATGAGCATTTGCTGTTTTCTGTTAAACACAACATGGGAGAAAAACCATTTCACATAATGTTTGTGGGTCTTGGTCTTCAATACAATCTGTGAAATTTTGAGCTGTCTGTGTTTGCTACAAGAGGAGATATCACAAAGTATGCGCTTTTGTTGTTTCCATTGGTTTCAATGCATTTTGGCCTAAAATGAGCATTTGCAGTTTTCTGTTAAACAGAACATGGGAGAAAAACCATTTCACATAACGTTTGTGGGTCTTGGTCTTCAATACGATCTGTGAAATTTTGAGCTGTCTGTGTTTGCTACAAGAGGAGATATCACAAAGTATGCGCTTTTGTTGTTTCCATTGGTTTCAATGCATTTTGGACTTAAATGAGCATTTGTTGTTTTTTCTTAAAACACAACATGGGAGAAAAACCATTTCACATCACATTTATGGGTATTGGTCTTCAACACAATCTGTGAAATTTTGAGCTGTCTATTTTTGCTACAAGAGGAGTTATCACAAAGTATGCGCTTTTGTTGTTTCCATTGGTTTCAAAGCATTTTGGCCTAAAACGAGCATTTGCTGTTTTCTCTTAAATGCAACATGGGAGAAAAACCATTTCACATCACATTTGTGGGTCTTGGTCTTCAACACAATCTGTGAAATTTTGAGCTGTCTGTGTTTGCTACAAGAGGAGATATCACAAAGTATGCACTTTTGTTGTTTCCATTGGTTTCAAAGCATATTGGCCTAAAACGAGCATTTGCTGTTTTCTCTTAAATGCAACATGGGAGAAAAACCATTTCACATCACATTTGTGGGTCTTGGTCTTCAACACAATCTCTGAAATTTTGAGCTGTCTGTGTTTGCTACAAGAGGAGATATCACAAAGTATGCGCTTTTGTTGTTTCCATTGGTTTCAATGCATTTTGGCCTTAAAAAAGCATTTGCTGTTTTCTCTTAAATGCAGCATGGGAGAAAAACAATTTGTCATCACATTTGTGGGTCTTGGTCTTCAAAACAATCTGTGAAATTTTGAGCTGTCTGTGTTTGCTACAAGAGGAAATATCACAAAGATTGTGCTTTTTGTTGTTTCCATTGGTTTCAATGCATTTTGGCCTAAAATGAGCATTTGCTGTTTTCTGTTAAACACAACATGGGAGAAAAACCATTTCACATAACGTTTGTGGGTCTTGGTCTTCAATACAATCTGTGAAATTTTGAGCTGTCTGTGTTTGCTACAAGAGGAGATATCACAAAGTATGCACTTTTGTTGTTTCCATTGGTTTCAATGCATTTTGGCCTAAAATGAGCATTTGCTGTTTTCTGTTAAACACAACATGGGAGAAAAACCATTTCACATCACGTTTGTGGGTCTCGGTCTTCAATACAATCTGTGAAATTTTGAGCTGTCTGTGTTTGCTACAAGAGGAGATATCACAAAGTATGCGCTTTTGTTGTTTCCATTGGTTTCAATGCATTTTGGACTTAAATGAGCATTTGTTGTTTTTTCTTAAAACGCAACATGGGAGAAAAACCATTTCACATCACACTTGTGGGTATTGGTCTTCAACACAATCTGTGAAATTTTGAGCTGTCTCTGTTTGCTACAAGAGGAGTTATCACAAAGTATGCATTTTTGTTGTTTACATTGGTTTCAAAGCATTTTGGCCTAAAACAAGCATTTGCTGTTTTCTCTTAAATGCAACATGGGAGAAAAACCATTTTACATCACATTTGTGGGTCTTGGTCTTCAACACAATCTGTGAAATTTTGAGCTGTCTGTGTTTGCTACAAGAGGAGATATCACAAAGTATGCGCTTTTGTTGTTTCCATTGGTTTCAATGCATTTCGGCCTTAAAAAAGCATTTCTTGTTTTCTCTTAAACGTAACATGGGAGAAAAACAATTTGACCTCACATTTGTGGGTCTTGGTCTTCAACACAATCTGTGAAATTTTGAGCTGTCTGTGTTTGCTACAAGAGAAGATATCACAAAGTATGCGCTTTTGTTGTTTCGATTGGTTTCAATGCATTTTGGACTTAAATTAGCATTTGTTGTTTTCTCTTAAACGCAACATGGGAGAAAAAACATTTCACATCACATTTGTGGGTCTTGGTCTTCAACACAATCTGTGAAATTTTGAGCTGTCTGTGTTTGCTACAAGAGGAGATATCACAAAGTATGCATTATTGTTGTTTACATTGCTTTCAAAGCATTTTGGCCTAAAATGAGCATTTGCTGTTTTCTCTTAAAAGCAACATGGGAAAAAAACCATTTCACATCACATTTGTGGGTCTTGGTCTTTAACACAATCTGTGAAATTTTAAGCTGTCTGTGTTTGCTACAAGAGGAGATATCACAAAGTATACGCTTTTGTTTCCATTGGTTTCAATGCATTTTGGTCTAAAACGAGCATTTGCTCTTTTCTCTTAAATTCAACATGGGAGAAAAACCATTTCACATCACACTTGTGGGTCTTGGTCTTCAACACAATCTGTGAAATTTTGAGCTGTCTGTGTTTGCTACAAGAGGAGTTATCAGAAAGAATGCATTATTGTTGTTTACATTGCTTTCAATGCATTTTGGCCTAAAACGAGCATTTGCTGTTTTCTCTTTAAAGCAACATGGGAGAAAAACCATTCCACATCACATTTGTGGATCTTGGTCTTCAACACAATCTGTGAAATTTTGTGCTGTCTGTGTTTGCTACAAGAGGAAATAGCACAAAGATTGTGCTTTTTGTTGTTTCCATTGGATTCAATGCATTTTGGCCTAAAATGAGCATTTGCTGTTTTCTGTTAAACACAACATGGGAGAAAAACCATTTCACATAATGTTTGTGGGTCTTGGTCTTCAATACAATCTGTGAAATTTTGAGCTGTCTATGTTTGCTACAAGAGGAGATATCACAAAGTATGCACTTTTGTTGTTTCCATTGGTTTCAATGCATTTTGGCCTAAAATGAGCATTTGCAGTTTTCTGTTAAACACAACATGGGAGAAAAACCATTTCACATAACGTTTGTGGGTCTTGGTCTTCAATACGATCTGTGAAATTTTGAGCTGTCTGTGTTTGCTACAAGAGGAGATATCACAAAGTATGCGCTTTTGTTGTTTCCATTGGTTTCAATGCATTTTGGACTTAAATGAGCATTTGTTGTTTTTTCTTAAAACACAACATGGGAGAAAAACCATTTCACATCACATTTGTGGGTATTGGTCTTCAACACAATCTGTGAAATTTTGAGCTGTCTATTTTTGCTACAAGAGGAGTTATCACAAAGTATGCACTTTTGTTGTTTCCATTGGTTTCAAAGCATTTTGGCCTAAAACGAGCATTTGCTGTTTTCTCTTAAATGCAACATGGGAGAAAAACCATTTCACATCACATTTGCGGGTCTTGGTCTTCAACACAATCTGTGAAATTTTGAGCTGTCTGTGTTTGCTACAAGAGGAGATATCACAAAGTATGCGCTTTTGTTGTTTCCATTTGTTTCAAAGCATTTTGGCCTAAAACGAGCATTTGCTGTTTTCTCTTAAATGCAACACGGGAGAAAAACCATTTCACATCACATTTGTGGGTCTTGGTCTTCAACACAATCTCTGAAATTTTGAGCTGTCTGTGTTTGCTACAAGAGGAGATATCACAAAGTATGCGCTTTTGTTGTTTCCATTGGTTTCAATGCATTTTGGCCTTAAAAAAGAATTTGCTGTTTTCTCTTAAATGCAGCATGGGAGAAAAACAATTTGTCATCACATTTGTGGGTCTTGGTCTTCAAAACAATCTGTGAAATTTTGAGCTGTCTGTGTTTGCTACAAGAGGAAATATCACAAAGATTGTGCTTTTTGTTGTTTCCATTGGTTTCAATGCATTTTGGCCTAAAATGAGCATTTGCTGTTTTCTGTTAAACACAACATGGGAGAAAAACCATTTCACATAACGTTTGTGGGTCTTGGTCTTCAATACAATCTGTGAAATTTTGAGCTGTCTGTGTTTGCTACAAGAGGAGATATCACAAAGTATGCACTTTTGTTGTTTCCATTGGTTTCAATGCATTTTGGCCTAAAATGAGCATTTGCTGTTTTCTGTTAAACACAACATGGGAGAAAAACCATTTCACATAACGTTTGTGGGTCTCGGTCTTCAATACAATCTGTGAAATTTTGAGCTGTCTGTGTTTGCTACAAGAGGAGATATCACAAAGTATGCGCTTTTGTTGTTTCCATTGGTTTCAATGCATTTTGGACTTAAATGAGCATTTGTTGTTTTTTCTTAAAACGCAACATGGGAGAAAAACCATTTCACATCACATTTGTGGGTATTGGTCTTCAACACAATCTGTGAAATTTTGAGCTGTCTATGTTTGGTACAAGAGGAGTTATCACAAAGTATGCATTTTTGTTGTTTACATTGGTTTCAAAGCATTTTGGCCTAAAACAAGCATTTGCTGTTTTCTCTTAAATGCAACATGGGAGAAAAACCATTTTACATCACATTTGTGGGTCTTGGTCTTCAACACAATCTGTGAAATTTTGAGCTGTCTGTGTTTGCTACAAGAGGAGATATCACAAAGTATGCGCTTTTGTTGTTTCCATTGGTTTCAATGCATTTCAGCCTTAAAAAAGCATTTGTTGTTTTCTCTTAAACGTAACATGGGAGAAAAACAATTTGACATCACATTTGTGGGTCTTGGTCTTCAACACAATCTGTGAAATTTTGATCTGTCTGTGTTTGCTACAAGAGGAGATATCACAAAGTATGTGCTTTTGCTGTTTCCATTGGTTTCAATGCGTTTTGGACTTAAATGAGCATTTGTTGTTTTCTCTTAAACGCAACATGGGAGAAAAAACATTTCACATCACATTTGTGGGTCTTGGTCTTCAACACAATCTGTGAAATTTTGAGCTGTCTGTGTTTGCTACAAGAGGAGTTATCACAAAGTATGCATTATTGTTATTTACATTGGTTTCAATGCATTTTGGTCTATAAAATCATTTGCTGTTTTCTCTTAAACGCAAAATGGGAGAAAAACCATTTCACATCACATTTGTGGGTCTTGGTCTTCAACACAATCTGTGAAATTTTGAGCTGTCTGTGTTTGCTACAAGAGGAGATATCACAAAGTATGCGCTTTTGTTGTTTCCATTGGTTTCAATGCATTTTGGACTTAAATGAGCATTTGTTGTTTTTTCTTAAAACGCAACATGGGATAAAAACCATTTCACATCAAATTTGTGGGTATTGGTCTTCAACACAATCTGTGAAATTTTGAGCTGTCTATGTTTGCTACAAGAGGAGTTATCACAAAGTATGCATTTTTGTTGTTTACATTGGTTTCAAAGCATTTTGGCCTAAAATGAGCATTTGCTGTTTTCTCTTAAATGCAACATGGGAGAAAAACAATTTGACATCACATTTGTGGGTCTTGGTCTTCAACACAATCTGTGAAATTTTGAGCTGTCTGTGTTTGCTACAAGAGAATATATCACAAAGTATGCGCTTTTGTTGTTTCGATTGGTTTCAATGCATTTTGGACTTAAATTAGCATTTGTTGTTTTCTCTTAAACGCAACATGGGAGAAAAAACATTTCACATCACATTTGTGTGTCTTGGTCTTCAACACAATCTGTGAAATTTTGAGCTGTCTGTGTTTGCTACAAGAGGAGATATCACAAAGTATGCATTATTGTTGTTTACATTGCTTTCAAAGCATTTTGGCCTAAAATGAGCATTTCCTGTTTTCTCTTAAAAGCAAAATGGGAAAAAAACCATTTCACATCACATTTGTGGGTCTTGGTCTTCAACACAATCTGTGAAATTTTAAGCTGTCTGTGTTTGCTACAAGAGGAGATATCACAAAGTATACGCTTTTGTTTCCATTGGTTTCAACGCATTTTGGTCTAAAACGAGCATTTGCTCTTTTCTCTTAAATTCAACATACGATAAAAACCATTTCACATCACACTTGTGGGTCTTGGTCTTCAACACAATCTGTGAAATTTTGAGCTGTCTGTGTTTGCTACAAGAGGAGTTATCAGAAAGAATGCATTATTGTTGTTTACATTGCTTTCAAAGCATTTTGGCCTAAAATGAGCATTTGCTGTTTTCTCTTAAAAGCAACATGGGAAAAAAACCATTTCACATCACATTTGTGGGTCTTGGTCTTTAACACAATCTGTGAAATTTTAAGCTGTCTGTGTTTGCTACAAGAGGAGATATCACAAAGTATACGCTTTTGTTTCCATTGGTTTCAATGCATTTTGGTCTAAAACGAGCATTTGCTCTTTTCTCTTAAATGCAACATGGGATAAAAACCATTTCACATCACACTTGTGGGTCTTGGTCTTCAACATAATCTGTGAAATTTTGAGCTGTCTGTGTTTGCTACAAGAGGAGTTATCAGAAAGAATGCATTATTGTTGTTTACATTGCTTTCAATGCATTTTGGCCTAAAACGAGCATTTGCTGTTTTCTCTTAAAAGCAACATGGGAGAAAAACCATTCCACATCACATTTGTGGATCTTGGTCTTCAACACAATCTGTGAAATTTTGTGCTGTCTGTGTTTGCTACAAGAGGAAATAGCACAAAGATTGTGCTTTTTGTTGTTTCCATTGGATTCAATGCATTTTGGCCTAAAATGAGCATTTGCTGTTTTCTGTTAAACACAACATGGGAGAAAAACCATTTCACATAATGTTTGTGGGTCTTGGTCTTCAATACAATCTGTGAAATTTTGAGCTGTCTGTGTTTGCTACAAGAGGAGATATCACAAAGTATGCCCTTTTGTTGTTTCCATTGGTTTCAATGCATTTTGGCCTAAAATGAGCATTTGCAGTTTTCTGTTAAACACAACATGGGAGAAAAACCATTTCACATAACGTTTGTGGGTCTTGGTCTTCAATACAATCTGTGAAATTTTGAGCTGTCTGTGTTTGCTACAAGAGGAGATATCACAAAGTATGCGCTTTTGTTGTTTCCATTGGTTTCAATGCATTTTGGACTTAAATGAGCATTTGTTGTTTTTTCTTAAAACACAACATGGGAGAAAAACCATTTCACATCACATTTGTGGGTATTGGTCTTCAACACAATCTGTGAAATTTTGAGCTGTCTATTTTTGCTACAAGAGGAGTTATCACAAAGTATGCGCTTTTGTTGTTTCCATTGGTTTCAAAGCATTTTGGCCTAAAACTAGCATTTGCTGTTTTCTCTTAAATGCAACATGGGAGAAAAACCATTTCACATCACATTTGTGGGTCTTGGTCTTCAACACAATCTGTGAAATTTTGAGCTGTCTGTGTTTACTACAAGAGGAGATATCACAAAGTATGCGCTTTTGTTGTTTCCATTGGTTTCAAAGCATTTTGGCCTAAAACGAGCATTTGCTGTTTTCTCTTAAATGCAACATGGGAGAAAAACCATTTCACATCACATTTGTGGGTCTTGGTCTTCAACACAATCTCTGAAATTTTGAGCTGTCTGTGTTTGCTACAAGAGGAGATATCACAAAGTATGCGCTTTTGTTGTTTCCATTGGTTTCAATGCATTTTGGCCTTAAAAAAGCATTTGCTGTTTTCTCTTAAATGCAGCATGGGAGAAAAACAATTTGTCATCACATTTGTGGGTCTTGGTCTTCAAAACAATCTGTGAAATTTTGAGCTGTCTGTGTTTGCTACAAGAGGAAATATCACAAAGATTGTGCTTTTTGTTGTTTCCATTGGTTTCAATGCATTTTGGCCTAAAATGAGCATTTGCTGTTTTCTGTTAAACACAACATGGGAGAAAAACCATTTCACATAACGTTTGTGGGTCTTGGTCTTCAATACAATCTGTGAAATTTTGAGCTGTCTGTGTTTGCTACAAGAGGAGATATCACAAAGTATGCACTTTTGTTGTTTCCATTGGTTTCAATGCATTTTGGCCTAAAATGAGCATTTGCTGTTTTCTGTTAAACACAACATGGGAGAAAAACCATTTCACATAACGTTTGTGGGTCTCGGTCTTCAATACAATCTGTGAAATTTTGAGCTGTCTGTGTTTGCTACAAGAGGAGATATCACAAAGTATGCGCTTTTGTTGTTTCCATTGGTTTCAATGCATTTTGGACTTAAATGAGCATTTGTTGTTTTTTCTTAAAACGCAACATGGGAGAAAAACCATTTCACATCACATTTGTGGGTTTTGGTCTTCAACACAATCTGTGAAATTTTGAGCTGTCTATGTTTGCTACAAGAGGAGTTATCACAAAGTATGCATTTTTGTTGTTTACATTGGTTTCAAAGCATTTTGGCCTAAAACAAGCATTTGCTGTTTTCTCTTAAATGCAGCATGGGAGAAAAACCATTTTACATCACATTTGTGGGTCTTGGTCTTCAACACAATCTGTGAAATTTTGATCTGTCTGTGTTTGCTACAAGAGGAGATATCACAAAGTATGTGCTTTTGTTGTTTCCATTGGTTTCAATGCGTTTTGGACTTAAATGAGCATTTGTTGTTTTCTCTTAAACGCAACATGGGAGAAAAAACATTTCACATCACATTTGTGGGTCTTGGTCTTCAACACAATCTGTGAAATGTTGATCTGTCTGTGTTTGCTACAAGAGGAGTTATCACAAAGTATGCATTATTGTTATTTACATTGGTTTCAATGCATTTTGGCCTAAAACAAGCATTTGCTGTTTTCTCTTAAAAGCAACATGGGAGAATAACCTATTTCACATCACATTTGTGGGTCTTGGTCTTCAACACAATCTGTGAAATTTTGAGCTGTCTGTGTTTGCTACAAGAGGAGTTATCACAAAGTATGCATTATTGTTATTTACATTGGTTTCAATGCATTTTGGCCTAAAACGGGCATTTGCTGTTTTCTCTTAAATGCAACGAGGGAGAAAAACCATTTCACATCACATTTGTGGGTCTTGGTCTTCAACACAATCTGTGAAATTTTGAGCTGTCTGTGTTTGCTACAAGAGGAGTTATCACAAAGTATGCATTATTGTTATTTACATTGGTTTCAATGCATTTTGGTCTATAAAATCATTTGCTGTTTTCTCTTAAACGCAAAATGGGAGAAAAACCATTTCACATCACATTTGTGGGTATTGGTCTTCAACACAATCTGTGAAATTTTGAGCTGTCTGTGTTTGCTACAAGAGGAGATATCACAAAGTATGCGCTTTTGTTGTTTCCATTGGTTTCAATGCATTTTGGACTTAAATGAGCATTTGTTGTTTTTTCTTAAAACGCAACATGGGATAAAAACCATTTCACATCAAATTTGTGGGTATTGGTCTTCAACACAATCTGTGAAATTTTGAGCTGTCTATGTTTGCTACAAGAGGAGTTATCACAAAGTATGCATTTTTGTTGTTTACATTGGTTTCAAAGCATTTTGGCCTAAAATGAGCATTTGCTGTTTTCTCTTAAATGCAACATGGGAGAAAAACAATTTGACATCACATTTGTGGGTCTTGGTCTTCAACACAATCTGTGAAATTTTGAGCTGTCTGTGTTTGCTACAAGAGAAGATATCACAAAGTATGCGCTTTTGTTGTTTCGATTGGTTTCAATGCATTTTGGACTTAAATTAGCATTTGTTGTTTTCTCTTAAACGCAACATGGGAGAAAAAACATTTCACATCACATTTGTGGGTCTTGGTCTTCAACACAATCTGTGAAATTTTGAGCTGTCTGTGTTTGCTACAAGAGGAGATATCACAAAGTATGCATTATTGTTGTTTACATTGCTTTCAAAGCATTTTGGCCTAAAATGAGCATTTGCTGTTTTCTCTTAAAAGCAACATGGGAAAAAAACCATTTCACATCACATTTGTGGGTCTTGGTCTTCAACACAATCTGTGAAATTTTAAGCTGTCTGTGTTTGCTACAAGAGGAGATATCACAAAGTATACGCTTTTGTTTCCATTGGTTTCAACGCATTTTGGTCTAAAACGAGCATTTGCTCTTTTCTCTTAAATGCAACATGGGATAAAAACCATTTCACATCACACTTGTGGGTCTTGGTCTTCAACACAATCTGTGAAATTTTGAGCTGTCTGTGTTTGCTACAAGAGGAGTTATCAGAAAGAATGCATTATTGTTGTTTACATTGCTTTCAATGCATTTTGGCCTAAAACGAGCATTTGCTGTTTTCTCTTAAAAGCAACATGGGAGAAAAACCATTTCACATAATGTTTGTGGGTCTTGGTCTTCAATACAATCTGTGAAATTTTGAGCTGTCTGTGTTTGCTACAAGAGGAGATATCACAAAGTATGCGCTTTTGTTGTTTCCATTGGTTTCAATGCATTTTGGCCTAAAATGAGCATTTGCAGTTTTCTGTTAAACACAACATGGGAGAAAAACCATTTCACATAACGTTTGTGGGTCTTGGTCTTCAATACGATCTGTGAAATTTTGAGCTGTCTGTGTTTGCTACAAGAGGAGATATCACAAAGTATGCGCTTTTGTTGTTTCCATTGGTTTCAATGCATTTTGGCCTTAAAAAAGCATTTGCTGTTTTCTCTTAAATGCAGCATGGGAGAAAAACAATTTGTCATCACATTTGTGGGTCTTGGTCTTCAAAACAATCTGTGAAATTTTGAGCTGTCTGTGTTTGATACAAGAGGAAATATCACAAAGATTGTGCTTTTTGTTGTTTCCATTGGTTTCAATGCATTTTGGCCTAAAATGAGCATTTGCTGTTTTCTGTTAAACACAACATGGGAGAAAAACCATTTCACATAACGTTTGTGGGTCTTGGTCTTCAATACAATCTGTGAAATTTTGAGCTGTCTGTGTTTGCTACAAGAGGAGATATCACAAAGTATGCACTTTTGTTGTTTCCATTGGTTTCAAAGCATTTTGGCCTAAAACGAGCATTTGCTGTTTTCTCTTAAATGCAACATGGGAGAAAAACCATTTCACATCACATTTGTGGGTCTTGGTCTTCAACACAATCTGTGAAATTTTGAGCTGTCTGTGTTTCCTACAAGAGGAGATATCACAAAGTATGCGCTTTTGTTGTTTCCATTGGTTTCAAAGCATTTTGGCCTAAAACGAGCATTTGCTGTTTTCTCTTAAATGCAACATGGGAGAAAAACCATTTCACATCACATTTGTGGGTCTTGGTCTTCAACACAATCTCTGAAATTTTGAGCTGTCTATGTTTGCTACAAGAGGAGTTATCACAAAGTATGCATTTTTGTTGTTTACATTGGTTTCAAAGCATTTTGGCCTAAAACAAGCATTTGCTGTTTTCTCTTAAATGCAACATGGGAGAAAAACCATTTTACATCACATTTGTGGGTCTTGGTCTTCAACACAATCTGTGAAATTTTGAGCTGTCTGTGTTTGCTACAAGAGGAGATATCACAAAGTATGCGCTTTTGTTGTTTCCATTGGTTTCAATGCATTTCGGCCTTAAAAAAGCATTTGTTGTTTTCTCTTAAACGTAACATGGGAGAAAAACAATTTGACATCACATTTGTGGGTCTTGGTCTTCAACACAATCTGTGAAATTTTGATCTGTCTGTGTTTGCTACAAGAGGAGATATCACAAAGTATGTGCTTTTGTTGTTTCCATTGGTTTCAATGCGTTTTGGACTTAAATGAGCATTTGTTGTTTTCTCTTAAACGCAACATGGGAGAAAAAACATTTCACATCACATTTGTGGGTCTTGGTCTTCAACACAATCTGTGAAATGTTGAGCTGTCTGTGTTTGCTACAAGAGGAGTTATCACAAAGTATGCATTATTGTTATTTACATTGGTTTCAATGCATTTTGGCCTAAAACGAGCATTTGCTGTTTTCTCTTAAATGCAACGAGGGAGAAAAACCATTTCACATCACATTTGTGGGTCTTGGTCTTCAACACAATCTGTGAAATTTTGAGCTGTCTGTGTTTGCTACAAGAGGAGTTATCACAAAGTATGCAATATTGTTATTTACATTGGTTTCAATGCATTTTGGTCTATAAAATCATTTGCTGTTTTCTCTTAAACGCAAAATGGGAGAAAAACCATTTCACATCACATTTGTGGGTCTTGGTCTTCAACACAATCTGTGAAATTTTGAGCTGTCTGTGTTTGCTACAAGAGGAGATATCACAAAGTATGCGCTTTTGTTGTTTCCATTGGTTTCAATGCATTTTGGACTTAAATGAGCATTTGTTGTTTTTTCTTAAAACGCAACATGGGATAAAAACCATTTCACATCAAATTTGTGGGTATTGGTCTTCAACACAATCTGTGAAATTTTGAGCTGTCTATGTTTGCTACAAGAGGAGTTATCACACAGTATGCATTTTTGTTGTTTACATTGGTTTCAAAGCATTTTGGCCTAAAATGAGCATTTGCTGTTTTCTCTTAAATGCAACATGGGAGAAAAAAATTTTACATCACATTTGTGGTTCTTGGTCTTCAACACAATCTGTGAAATTTTGAGCTGTCTGTGTTTGCTACAAGAGGAGATATCACAAAGTATGCGCTTTTGTTGTTTCCATTGGTTTCAATGCATTTTGGCCTTAAAAAAGCATTTCCTGTTTTCTCTTAAACGCAACATGGGAGAAAAACAATTTGACATCACATTTGTGGGTCTTGGTCTTCAACACAATCTGTGAAATTTTGAGCTGTCTGTGTTTGCTACAAGAGAAGATATCACAAAGTATGCGCTTTTGTTGTTTCGATTGGTTTCAATGCATTTTGGACTTAAATTAGCATTTGTTGTTTTCTCTTAAATGCAACATGGGAGAAAAAACATTTCACATCACATTTGTGGGTCTTGGTCTTCAACACAATCTGTGAAATTTTGAGCTGTCTGTGTTTGCTAAAAGAGGAGATATCACAAAGTATGCATTATTGTTGTTTACATTGCTTTCAAAGCATTTTGGCCTAAAATGAGCATTTGCTGTTTTCTCTTAAAAGCAACATGGGAAAAAAACCATTTCACATCACATTTGTGGGTCTTGGTCTTCAACACAATCTGTGAAATTTTAAGCTGTCTGTGTTTGCTACAAGAGGAGATATCACAAAGTATACGCTTTTGTTTCCATTGGTTTCAACGCATTTTGGTCTAAAACGAGCATTTGCTCTTTTCTCTTAAATGCAACATGGGAGAAAAACCATTTCACATCACACTTGTGGGTCTTGGTCTTCAACACAATCTGTGAAATTTTGAGCTGTCTGTATTTGCTACAAGAGGAGTTATCAGAAAGAATGCATTATTGTTGTTTACATTGCTTTCAATGCATTTTGGCCTAAGACGAGAATTTGCTGTTTTCTCTTAAAAGCAACATGGGAGAAAAACCATTCCACATCACATTTGTGGATCTTGGTCTTCAACACAATCTGTGAAATTTTGTGCTGTCTGTGTTTGCTACAAGAGGAAATAGCACAAAGATTGTGCTTTTTGTTGTTTCCATTGGATTCAATGCATTTTGGCCTAAAATGAGCATTTGCTGTTTTCTGTTAAACACAACATGGGAGAAAAACCATTTCACATAATGTTTGTGGGTCTTGGTCTTCAATACAATCTGTGAAATTTTGAGCTGTCTGTGTTTGCTACAAGAGGAGATATCACAAAGTATGCGCTTTTGTTGTTTCCATTGGTTTCAATGCATTTTGGCCTAAAATGAGCATTTGCAGTTTTCTGTTAAACACAACATGGGAGAAAAACCATTTCACATAACGTTTATGGGTCTTGGTCTTCAATACGATCTGTGAAATTTTGAGCTGTCTGTGTTTGCTACAAGAGGAGATATCACAAAGTATGCACTTTTGTTGTTTCCATTGGTTTCAATGCATTTTGGCCTTAAAAAAGCATTTGCTGTTTTCTCTTAAATGCAGCATGGGAGAAAAACAATTTGTCATCACATTTGTGGGTCTTGGTCTTCAAAACAATCTGTGAAATTTTGAGCTGTCTGTGTTTGCTACAAGAGGAAATATCACAAAGATTGTGCTTTTTGTTGTTTCCATCGGTTTCAATGCATTTTGGCCTAAAATGAGCATTTGCTGTTTTCTGTTAAACACAACATGGGAGAAAAACCATTTCACATAACGTTTGTGGGTCTTGGTCTTCAATACAATCTGTGAAATTTTGAGCTGTCTGTGTTTGCTACAAGAGGAGATATCACAAAGTATGCACTTTTGTTGTTTCCATTGGTTTCAATGCATTTTGGCCTAAAATGAGCATTTGCTGTTTTCTGTTAAACACAACATGGGAGAAAAACCATTTCACATAACGTTTGTGGGTCTCGGTCTTCAATACAATCTGTGAAATTTTGAGCTGTCTGTGTTTGCTACAAGAGGAGATATCACAAAGTATGCGCTTTTGTTGTTTCCATTGGTTTCAATGCATTTTGGACTTAAATGAGCATTTGTTGTTTTTTCTTAAAACGCAACATGGGAGAAAAACCATTTCACATCACATTTGTGGGTATTGGTCTTCAACACAATCTGTGAAATTTTGAGCTGTCTATGTTTGCTACAAGAGGAGTTATCACAAAGTATGCATTTTTGTTGTTTACATTGGTTTCAAAGCATTTTGGCCTAAAACAAGCATTTGCTGTTTTCTCTTAAATGCAACATGGGAGAAAAACCATTTTACATCACATTTGTGGGTCTTGGTCTTCAACACAATCTGTGAAATTTTGAGCTGTCTGTGTTTGCTACAAGAGGAGATATCACAAAGTATGCGCTTTTGTTGTTTCCATTGGTTTCAATGCATTTCGGCCTTAAAAAAGCATTTGTTGTTTTCTCTTAAACGTAACATGGGAGAAAAACAATTTGACATCACATTTGTGGGTCTTGGTCTTCAACACAATCTGTGAAATTTTGATCTGTCTGTGTTTGCTACAAGAGGAGATATCACAAAGTATGTGCTTTTGTTGTTTCCATTGGTTTCAATGCGTTTTGGACTTAAATGAGCATTTGTTGTTTTCTCTTAAACGCAACATGGGAGAAAAAACATTTCACATCACATTTGTGGGTCTTGGTCTTCAACACAATCTGTGAAATGTTGAGCTGTCTGTGTTTGCTACAAGAGGAGTTATCACAAAGTATGCATTATTGTTATTTACATTGGTTTCAATGCATTTTGGCCTAAAACGAGCATTTGCTGTTTTCTCTTAAATGCAACGAGGGAGAAAAACCATTTCACATCACATTTGTGGGTCTTGGTCTTCAACACAATCTGTGAAATTTTGAGCTGTCTGTGTTTGCTACAAGAGGAGTTATCACAAAGTATGCAATATTGTTATTTACATTGGTTTCAATGCATTTTGGTCTATAAAATCATTTGCTGTTTTCTCTTAAATGCAAAATGGGAGAAAAACCATTTCACATCACATTTGTGGGTCTTGGTCTTCAACACAATCTGTGAAATTTTGAGCTGTCTGTGTTTGCTACAAGAGGAGATATCACAAAGTATGCGCTTTTGTTGTTTCCATTGGTTTCAATGCATTTTGGACTTAAATGAGCATTTGTTGTTTTTACTTAAAACGCAACATGGGATAAAAACCATTTCACATCAAATTTGTGGGTATTGGTCTTCAACACAATCTGTGAAATTTTGAGCTGTCTATGTTTGCTACAAGAGGAGTTATCACAAAGTATGCATTTTTGTTGTTTACATTGGTTTCAAAGCATTTTGGCCTAAAATGAGCATTTGCTGTTTTCTCTTAAATGCAACATGGGAGAAAAAAATTTTAAATCACATTTGTGGTTCTTGGTCTTCAACACAATCTGTGAAATTTTGAGCTGTCTGTGTTTGCTACAAGAGGAGATATCACAAAGTATGCGCTTTTGTTGTTTCCATTGGTTTCAATGCATTTTGGCCTTAAAAAAGCATTTCCTGTTTTCTCTTAAACGCAACATGGGAGAAAAACAATTTGACATCACATTTGTGGGTCTTGGTCTTCAACACAATCTGTGAAATTTTGAGCTGTCTGTGTTTGCTACAAGAGAAGATATCACAAAGTATGCGCTTTTGTTGTTTCGATTGGTTTCAATGCATTTTGGACTTAAATTAGCATTTGTTGTTTTCTCTTAAACGCAACATGGGAGAAAAAACATTTCACATCACATTTGTGGGTCTTGGTCTTCAACACAATCTGTGAAATTTTGAGCTGTCTGTGTTTGCTACAAGAGGAGATATCACAAAGTATGCATTATTGTTGTTTACATTGCTTTCAAAGCATTTTGGCCTAAAATGAGCATTTGCTGTTTTCTCTTAAAAGCAACATGGGAAAAAAACCATTTCACATCACATTTGTGGGTCTTGGTCTTCAACACAATCTGTGAAATTTTAAGCTGTCTGTGTTTGCTACAAGAGGAGATATCACAAAGTATACGCTTTTGTTTCCATTGGTTTCAACGCATTTTGGTCTAAAACGAGCATTTGCTCTTTTCTCTTAAATGCAACATGGGAGAAAAACCATTTCACATCACACTTGTGGGTCTTGGTCTTCAACACAATCTGTGAAATTTTGAGCTGTCTGTGTTTGCTACAAGAGGAGTTATCAGAAAGAATGCATTATTGTTGTTTACATTGCTTTCAATGCATTTTGGCCTAAAACGAGCATTTGCTGTTTTCTCTTAAAAGCAACATGGGAGAAAAACCATTCCACATCACATTTGTGGATCTTGGCCTTCAACACAATCTGTGAAATTTTGTGCTGTCTGTGTTTGCTACAAGAGGAAATAGCAGAAAGATTGTGCTTTTTGTTGTTTCCATTGGATTCAATGCATTTTGGCCTAAAATGAGCATTTGCTGTTTTCTGTTAAACACAACATGGGAGAAAAACCATTTCACATAATGTTTGTGGGTCTTGGTCTTCAATACAATCTGTGAAATTTTGAGCTGTCTGTGTTTGCTACAAGAGGAGATATCACAAAGTATGCGCTTTTGTTGTTTCCATTGGTTTCAATGCATTTTGGCCTAAAATGAGCATTTGCAGTTTTCTGTTAAACACAACATGGGAGAAAAACCATTTCACATAACGTTTGTGGGTCTTGGTCTTCAATACGATCTGTGAAATTTTGAGCTGTCTGTGTTTGCTACAAGAGGAGATATCACAAAGTATGCGCTTTTGTTGTTTCCATTGGTTTCAATGCATTTTGGACTTAAATGAGCATTTGTTGTTTTTTCTTAAAACACAACATGGGAGAAAAACCATTTCACATCACATTTGTGGGTATTGGTCTTCAACACAATCTGTGAAATTTTGAGCTGTCTATTTTTGCTACAAGAGGAGTTATCACAAAGTATGCGCTTTTGTTGTTTCCATTGGTTTCAAAGCATTTTGGCCTAAAACGAGCATTTGCTGTTTTCTCTTAAATGCAACATGGGAGAAAAACCATTTCACATCACATTTGTGGGTCTTGGTCTTCAACACAATCTCTGAAATTTTGAGCTGTCTGTGTTTGCTACAAGAGGAGATATCACAAAGTATGCGCTTTTGTTGTTTCCATTGGTTTCAATGCATTTTGGCCTTAAAAAAGCATTTGCTGTTTTCTCTTAAATGCAGCATGGGAGAAAAACAATTTGTCATCACATTTGTGGGTCTTGGTCTTCAAAACAATCTGTGAAATTTTGAGCTGTCTGTGTTTGCTACAAGAGGAAATATCACAAAGATTGTGCTTTTTGTTGTTTCCATTGGTTTCAATGCATTTTGGCTTAAAATGAGCATTTGCTGTTTTCTGTTAAACACAACATGGGAGAAAAACCATTTCACATAATGTTTGTGGGCCTTGGTCTTCAATACAATCTGTGAAATTTTGAGCTGTCTGTGTTTGCTACAAGAGGAGATATCACAAAGTATGCACTTTTGTTGTTTCCATTGGTTTCAATGCATTTTGGCCTAAAATGAGCATTTGCTGTTTTCTGTTAAACACAACATGTGAGAAAAACCATTTCACATAACGTTTGTGGGTCTTGGTCTTCAATACAATCTGTGAAATTTTGAGCTGTCTGTGTTTGCTACAAGAGGAGATATCACAAAGTATGCGCTTTTGTTGTTTCCATTGGTTTCAATGCATTTTGGACTTAAATGAGCATTTGTTGTTTTTTCTTAAAACGCAACATGGGAGAAAAACCATTTCACATCACATTTGTGGGTATTGGTCTTCAACACAATCTGTGAAATTTTGAGCTGTCTATGTTTGCTACAAGAGGAGTTATCACAAAGTATGCATTTTTGTTGTTTACATTGGTTTCAAAGCATTTTGGCCTAAAACAAGCATTTGCTGTTTTCTCTTAAATGCAACATGGGAGAAAAACCATTTTACATCACATTTGTGGGTCTTGGTCTTCAACACAATCTGTGAAATTTTGAGCTGTCTGTGTTTGCTACAAGAGGAGATATCACAAAGTATGCGCTTTTGTTGTTTCCATTGGTTTCAATGCATTTCGGCCTTAAAAAAGCATTTGTTGTTTTCTCTTAAACGTAACATGGGAGAAAAACAATTTGACATCACGTTTGTGGGTCTTGGTCTTCAACACAATCTGTGAAATTTTGATCTGTCTGTGTTTGCTACAAGAGGAGATATCACAAAGTATGTGCTTTTGTTGTTTCCATTGGTTTCAATGCGTTTTGGACTTAAATGAGCATTTGTTGTTTTCTCTTAAACGCAACATGGGAGAAAAAACATTTCACATCACATTTGTGGGTCTTGGTCTTCAACACAATCTGTGAAATGTTGAGCTGTCTGTGTTTGCTACAAGAGGAGTTATCACAAAGTATGCATTATTGTTATTTACATTGGTTTCAATGCATTTTGGCCTAAAACAAGCATTTGCTGTTTTCTCTTAAAAGCAACATGGGAGAATAAACTATTTCACATCACATTTGTGGGTCTTGGTCTTCAACACAATCTGTGAAATTTTGAGCTGTCTGTGTTTGCTACAAGAGGAGTTATCACAAAGTATGCATTATTGTTATTTACATTGGTTTCAATGCATTTTGGCCTAAAACGAGCATTTGCTGTTTTCTCTTAAATGCAACGAGGGAGAAAAACCATTTCACATCACATTTGTGGGTCTTGGTCTTCAACACAATCTGTGAAATTTTGAGCTGTCTGTGTTTGCTACAAGAGGAGTTATCACAAAGTATGCATTATTGTTATTTACATTGGTTTCAATGCATTTTGGTCTATAAAATCATTTGCTGTTTTCTCTTAAACGCAAAATGGGAGAAAAACCATTTCACATAACGTTTGTGGGTCTTGGTCTTCAATACAATCTGTGAAATTTTGAGCTGTCTGTGTTTGCTACAAGAGGAGATATCACAAAGTATGCGCTTTTGTTGTTTCCATTGGTTTCAATGCATTTTGGACTTAAATGAGCATTTGTTGTTTTTTCTTAAAACGCAACATGGGAGAAAAACCATTTCACATCACATTTGTGGGTATTGGTCTTCAACACAATCTGTGAAATTTTGAGCTGTCTATGTTTGCTACAAGAGGAGTTATCACAAAGTATGCATTTTTGTTGTTTACATTGGTTTCAAAGCATTTTGGCCTAAAACAAGCATTTGCTGTTTTCTCTTAAATGCAACATGGGAGAAAAACCATTTTACATCACATTTGTGGGGCTTGGTCTTCAACACAATCTGTGAAATTTTGAGCTGTCTGTGTTTGCTACAAGAGGAGATATCACAAAGTATGCGCTTTTGTTGTTTCCATTGGTTTCAATGCATTTCGGCCTTAAAAAAGCATTTGTTGTTTTCTCTTAAACGTAACATGGGAGAAAAACAATTTGACATCACATTTGTGGGTCTTGGTCTTCAACACAATCTGTGAAATTTTGATCTGTCTGTGTTTGCTACAAGAGGAGATATCACAAAGTATGTGCTTTTGTTGTTTCCATTGGTTTCAATGCGTTTTGGACTTAAATGAGCATTTGTTGTTTTCTCTTAAACGCAACATGGGAGAAAAAACATTTCACATCACATTTGTGGGTCTTGGTCTTCAACACAATCTGTGAAATGTTGAGCTGTCTGTGTTTGCTACAAGAGGAGTTATCACAAAGTATGCATTATTGTTATTTACATTGGTTTCAATGCATTTTGGCCTAAAACAAGCATTTGCTGTTTTCTCTTAAAAGCAACATGGGAGAATAACCTATTTCACATCACATTTGTGGGTCTTGGTCTTCAACACAATCTGTGAAATTTTGAGCTGTCTGTGTTTGCTACAAGAGGAGTTATCACAAAGTATGCATTATTGTTATTTACATTGGTTTCAATGCATTTTGGTCTATAAAATCAGTTGCTGTTTTCTCTTAAACGCAAAATGGGAGAAAAACCATTTCACATCACATTTGTGGGTCTTGGTCTTCAACACAATCTGTGAAATGTTGAGCTGTCTGTGTTTGCTACAAGAGGAGATATCACAAAGTATGCGCTTTTGTTGTTTCCATTGGTTTCAATGCATTTTGGACTTAAATGAGCATTTGTTGTTTTTTTATTAAAACGCAACATGGGATAAAAACCATTTCACATCAAATTTGTGGGTATTGGTCTTCAACACAATCTGTGAAATTTTGAGCTGTCTATGTTTGCTACAAGAGGAGTTATCACAAAGTATGCATTTTTGTTGTTTACATTGGTTTCAAAGCATTTTGGCCTAAAATGAGCATTTGCTGTTTTCTCTTAAATGCAACATGGGAGAAAAAAATTTTACATCACATTTGTGGGTCTTGGTCTTCAACACAATCTGTGAAATTTTGAGCTGTCTGTGTTTGCTACAAGAGGAGATATCACAAAGTATGCTCTTTTGTTGTTTCCATTGGTTTCAATGCATTTTGGCCTTAAAAAAGCATTTCCTGTTTTCTCTTAAACGCAACATGGGAGAAAAACAATTTGACATCACATTTGTGGGTCTTGGTCTTCAACACAATCTGTGAAATTTTGAGCTGTCTGTGTTTGCTACAAGAGAAGATATCACAAAGTATGCGCTTTTGTTGTTTCGATTGGTTTCAATGCATTTTGGACTTAAATTAGCATTTGTTGTTTTCTCTTAAACGCAACATGGGAGAAAAAACATTTCACATCACATTTGTGGGTCTTGGTCTTCAACACAATCTGTGAAATTTTGAGCTGTCTGTGTTTGCTACAAGAGGAGATATCACAAAGTATGCATTATTGTTGTTTACATTGCTTTCAAAGCATTTTGGCCTAAAATGAGCATTTGCTGTTTTCTCTTAAAAGCAACATGGGAAAAAAACCATTTCACATCACATTTGTGGGTCTTGGTCTTCAACACAATCTGTGAAATTTTAAGCTGTCTGTGTTTGCTACAAGAGGAGATATCACAAAGTATACGCTTTTGTTTCCATTGGTTTCAACGCATTTTGGTCTAAAACGAGCATTTGCTCTTTTCTCTTAAATGCAACATGGGAGAAAAACCATTTTACATCACACTTGTGGGTCTTGGTCTTCAACACAATCTGTGAAATTTTGAGCTGTCTGTGTTTGCTACAAGAGGAGTTATCAGAAAGAATGCATTATTGTTGTTTACATTGCTTTCAATGCATTTTGGCCTAAAACAAGCATTTGCTGTTTTCTCTTAAAAGCAACATGGGAGAAAAACCATTCCACATCACATTTGTGGATCTTGGTCTTCAACACAATCTGTGAAATTTTGTGCTGTCTGTGTTTGCTACAAGAGTAAATAGCACAAAGATTGTGCTTTTTGTTGTTTCCATTGGATTCAATGCATTTTGGCCTAAAATGAGCATTTGCTGTTTTCTGTTAAACACAACATGGGAGAAAAACCATTTCACATAATGTTTGTGGGTCTTGGTCTTCAATACAATCTGTGAAATTTTGAGCTGTCTGTGTTTGCTACAAGAGGAGATATCACAAAGTATGCGCTTTTGTTGTTTCCATTGGTTTCAATGCATTTTGGACTTAAATGAGCATTTGTTGTTTTTTTTTAAAACGCAACATGGGAGAAAAACCATTTCACATCACATTTGTGGGTATTGGTCTTCAACACAATCTGTGAAATTTTGAGCTGTCTATGTTTGCTACAAGAGGAGTTATCACAAAGTATGCATTTTTGTTGTTTACATTGGTTTCAAAGCATTTTGGCCTAAAACAAGCATTTGCTGTTTTCTCTTAAATGCAACATGGGAGAAAAACCATTTTACATCACATTTGTGGGGCTTGGTCTTCAACACAATCTGTGAAATTTTGAGCTGTCTGTGTTTGCTACAAGAGGAGATATCACAAAGTATGCGCTTTTGTTGTTTCCATTGGTTTCAATGCATTTCGGCCTTAAAAAAGCATTTGTTGTTTTCTCTTAAACGTAACATGGGAGAAAAACAATTTGACATCACATTTGTGGGTCTTGGTCTTCAACACAATCTGTGAAATTTTGATCTGTCTGTGTTTGCTACAAGAGGAGATATCACAAAGTATGTGCTTTTGTTGTTTCCATTGGTTTCAATGCGTTTTGGACTTAAATGAGCATTTGTTGTTTTCTCTTAAACGCAACATGGGAGAAAAAACATTTCACATCACATTTGTGGGTCTTGGTCTTCAACACAATTTGTGAAATGTTGAGCTGTCTGTGTTTGCTACAAGAGGAGTTATCACAAAGTATGCATTATTGTTATTTACATTGGTTTCAATGCATTTTGGCCTAAAACAAGCATTTGCTGTTTTCTCTTAAAAGCAACATGGGAGAATAACCTATTTCACATCACATTTGTGGGTCTTGGTCTTCAACACAATCTGTGAAATTTTGAGCTGTCTGTGTTTGCTACAAGAGGAGTTATCACAAAGTATGCATTATTGTTATTTACATTGGTTTCAATGCATTTTGGCCTAAAACGAGCATTTGCTGTTTTCTCTTAAATGCAACGAGTGAGAAAAACCATTTCACATCACATTTGTGGGTCTTGGTCTTCAACACAATCTGTGAAATTTTGAGCTGTCTGTGTTTGCTACAAGAGGAGTTATCACAAAGTATGCATTATTGTTATTTACATTGGTTTCAATGCATTTTGGTCTATAAAATCATTTGCTGTTTTCTCTTAAACGCAAAATGGGAGAAAAACCATTTCACATCACATTTGTGGGTCTTGGTCTTCAACACAATCTGTGAAATTTTGAGCTGTCTGTGTTTGCTACAAGAGGAGATATCACAAAGTATGCGCTTTTGTTGTTTCCATTGGTTTCAATGCATTTTGGACTTAAATGAGCATTTGTTGTTTTTTCTTAAAACGCAACATGGGATAAAAACCATTTCACATCAAATTTGTGGGTATTGGTCTTCAACACAATCTGTGAAATTTTGAGCTGTCTAATGGAGCGTACACACGGTCAGATTTGTCAGACTTGTCAGATTTGTCAGATGAACGACTGAACGATTAAACGATTTGAACGATTTGGACGATTTGACCAAAGTTTTGAACGATTTGAACGATTTGAACGATTGAACGATTTTTGACTGCTTTAAAATGAATGGAATCATCCAAGTCTGACTGCAACCCCATCAGATGTCAGATATCGTCATCTGACAAACGGGAACGCGCATCGTTGATCGTCCATCGTTCAGGCATGTCAGATATGAATGATTTTCCATCAGATATGAACGACTGAACGATTTTTAAATCGTTATCGTCCATATCTGAAGAAAAAATCTGATCGTGTGTATGCACCATATGTTTGCTACAAGAGGAGTTATCACAAAGTATGCATTTTTGTTGTTTACATTGGTTTCAAAGCATTTTGGCCTAAAATGAGCATTTGCTGTTTTCTCTTAAATGCAACATGGGAGAAAAAAATTTTACATCACATTTGTGGGTCTTGGTCTTCAACACAATCTGTGAAATTTTGAGCTGTCTGTGTTTGCTACAAGAGGAGATATCACAAAGTATGCGCTTTTGTTGTTTCCATTGGTTTCAATGCATTTTGGACTTAAATGAGCATTTGTTGTTTTTTCTTAAAACACAACATGGGAGAAAAACCATTTCACATCACATTTGTGGGTATTGGTCTTCAACACAATCTGTGAAATTTTGAGCTGTCTATTTTTGCTACAAGAGGAGTTATCACAAAGTATGCATTTTTGTTGTTTACATTGGTTTCAAAGCATTTTGACCTAAAACGAGCATTTGCTGTTTTCTCTTAAATGCAACATGGGAGAAAAACCATTTCACATCACATTTGTGGGTCTTTGTCTTCAACACAATCTGTGAAATTTTGAGCTGTCTGTGTTTGCTACAAGAGGAGATATCACAAAGTAAGCGCTTTTGTTGTTTCCATTGGTTTCAATGCATTTTGGCCTTAAAAAAGCATTTGCTGTTTTCTCTTAAACGCAACATGGGAGAAAAACAATTTGACATCACATTTGTGGGTCTTGGTCTTCAACACAATCTGTGAAATTTTGAGCTGTCTGTGTTTGCTACAAGAGAAGATATCACAAAGTATGCGCTTTTGTTGTTTCGTTTGGTTTCAATGCATTTTGGACTTAAATTAGCATTTGTTGTTTTCTCTTAAACGCAACATGGGAGAAAAAACATTTCACATCACATTTGTGGGTCTTGGTCTTCAACACAATCTGTGAAATTTTGAGCTGTCTGTGTTTGCTACAAGAGGAGATATCACAAAGTATGCATTATTGTTGTTTACATTGCTTTCAAAGCATTTTGGCCTAAAATGAGCATTTGCTGTTTTCTCTTAAAAGCAACATGGGAAAAAAACCATTTCACATCACATTTGTGGGTCTTGGTCTTCAACACAATCTGTGAAATTTTAAGCTGTCTGTGTTTGCTACAAGAGGAGATATCACAAAGTATACGCTTTTGTTTCCATTGGTTTCAACGCATTTTGGTCTAAAACGAGCATTTGCTCTTTTCTCTTAAATGCAACATGAGAGAAAAACCATTTCACATCACACTTGTGGGTCTTGGTCTTCAACACAATCTGTGAAATTTTGAGCTGTCTGTGTTTGCTACAAGAGGAGTTATCAGAAAGAATGCATTATTGTTGTTTACATTGCTTTCAATGGATTTTGGCCTAAAACGAGCATTTGCTGTTTTCTCTTAAAAGCAACATGGGAGAAAAACCATTCCACATCACATTTGTGGATCTTGGTCTTCAACACAATCTGTGAAATTTTGTGTTGTCTGTGTTTGCTACAAGAGGAAATAGCACAAAGATTGTGCTTTTTGTTGATTCCATTGGATTCAATGCATTTTGGCCTAAAATGAGCATTTGCTGTTTTCTGTTAAACACAACATGGGAGAAAAACCATTTCACATAATGTTTGTGGGTCTTGGTCTTCAATACAATCTGTGAAATTTTGAGCTGTCTGTGTTTGCTACAAGAGGAGTTATCAGAAAGAATGCATTATTGTTGTTTACATTGCTTTCAATGCATTTTGGCCTAAAACGAGCATTTGCTGTTTTCTCTTAAAAGCAACATGGGAGAAAAACCATTCCACATCACATTTGTGGATCTTGGTCTTCAACACAATCTGTGAAATTTTGTGCTGTCTGTGTTTGCTACAAGAGGAGATATCACAAAGTATGCGCTTTTGTTGTTTCCATTGGTTTCAATGCATTTTGGCCTAAAATGAGCATTTGCAGTTTTCTGTTAAACACAACATGGGAGAAAAACCATTTCACATAACGTTTGTGGGTCTTGGTCTTCAATACGATCTGTGAAATTTTGAGCTGTCTGTGTTTGCTACAAGAGGAGATATCACAAAGTATGCGCTTTTGTTGTTTCCATTGGTTTCAATGCATTTTGGACTTAAATGAGCATTTGTTGTTTTTTCTTAAAACACAACATGGGAGAAAAACCATTTCACATCACATTTGTGGGTATTGGTCTTCAACACAATCTGTGAAATTTTGAGCTGTCTATTTTTGCTACAAGAGGAGTTATCACAAAGTATGCATTTTTGTTGTTTACATTGGTTTCAAAGCATTTTGACCTAAAACGAGCATTTGCTGTTTTCTCTTAAATGCAACATGGGAGAAAAACCATTTCACATCACATTTGTGGGTCTTTGTCTTCAACACAATCTGTGAAATTTTGAGCTGTCTGTGTTTGCTACAAGAGGAGATATCACAAAGTAAGCGCTTTTGTTGTTTCCATTGGTTTCAATGCATTTTGGCCTTAAAAAAGCATTTGCTGTTTTCTCTTAAACGCAACATGGGAGAAAAACAATTTGACATCACATTTGTGGGTCTTGGTCTTCAACACAATCTGTGAAATTTTGAGCTGTCTGTGTTTGCTACAAGAGAAGATATCACAAAGTATGCGCTTTTGTTGTTTCGTTTGGTTTCAATGCATTTTGGACTTAAATTAGCATTTGTTGTTTTCTCTTAAACGCAACATGGGAGAAAAAACATTTCACATCACATTTGTGGGTCTTGGTCTTCAACACAATCTGTGAAATTTTGAGCTGTCTGTGTTTGCTACAAGAGGAGATATCACAAAGTATGCATTATTGTTGTTTACATTGCTTTCAAAGCATTTTGGCCTAAAATGAGCATTTGCTGTTTTCTCTTAAAAGCAACATGGGAAAAAAACCATTTCACATCACATTTGTGGGTCTTGGTCTTCAACACAATCTGTGAAATTTTAAGCTGTCTGTGTTTGCTACAAGAGGAGATATCACAAAGTATACGCTTTTGTTTCCATTGGTTTCAACGCATTTTGGTCTAAAACGAGCATTTGCTCTTTTCTCTTAAATGCAACATGAGAGAAAAACCATTTCACATCACACTTGTGGGTCTTGGTCTTCAACACAATCTGTGAAATTTTGAGCTGTCTGTGTTTGCTACAAGAGGAGTTATCAGAAAGAATGCATTATTGTTGTTTACATTGCTTTCAATGGATTTTGGCCTAAAACGAGCATTTGCTGTTTTCTCTTAAAAGCAACATGGGAGAAAAACCATTCCACATCACATTTGTGGATCTTGGTCTTCAACACAATCTGTGAAATTTTGTGCTGTCTGTGTTTGCTACAAGAGGAAATAGCACAAAGATTGTGCTTTTTGTTGTTTCCATTGGATTCAATGCATTTTGGCCTAAAATGAGCATTTGCTGTTTTCTGTTAAACACAACATGGGAGAAAAACCATTTCACATAATGTTTGTGGGTCTTGGTCTTCAATACAATCTGTGAAATTTTGAGCTGTCTGTGTTTGCTGCAAGAGGAGATATCACAAAGTATGCGCTTTTGTTGTTTCCACTGGTTTCAATGCATTTTGGCCTAAAATGAGCATTTGCAGTTTTCTGTTAAACACAACATGGGAGAAAAACCATTTCACATAACGTTTGTGGGTCTTGGTCTTCAATACAATCTGTGAAATGTTGAGCTGTCTGTGTTTGCTACAAGAGGAGATATCACAAAGTATGCGCTTTTGTTGTTTCCATTGGTTTCAATGCATTTTGGCCTAAAATGAGCATTTGCAGTTTTCTGTTAAACACAACATGGGAGAAAAACCATTTCACATAATGTTTGTGGGTCTTGGTCTTCAATACAATCTGTGAAATTTTGAGCTGTCTGTGTTTGCTACAAGAGGAGATATCACAAAGTATGCGCTTTTGTTGTTTCCATTGGTTTCAATGCATTTTGGCCTAAAATGAGCATTTGCAGTTTTCTGTTAAACACAACATGGGAGAAAAACCATTTCACATAATGTTTGTGGGTCTTGGTCTTCAATACAATCTGTGAAATTTTGAGCTGTCTGTGTTTGCTACAAGAGGAGATATCACAAAGTATGCGCTTTTGTTGTTTCCATTGGTTTCAATACATTTTGGTCTTAAATTAGCATTTGTTGTTTTCTCTTAAACGCAACATGGGAGAAAAAACATTTGACATCACATTTGTGGGTCTTGGTCTTCAACACAATCTGTGAAATTTTGAGCTGTCTGTGTTTGCTACAAGAGGAGTTATCACAAAGTATGCATTATTGTTATTTACATTGTTTTCAATGCATTTTGGCCTAAAATGAGCATTTGCTGTTTTCTCTTAAAAGCAACATGGGAGAATAACCTATTTCACATCACATTTGTGGGTCTTGGTCTTCAACACAATCTGTGAAATATTGAGCTGTCTGTGTTTGCTGCATGAGGAGTTATCACAAAGTATGCATTATTGTTATTTACATTGGTTTCAATGCATTTTGGCCTAAAACGAGCATTTGCTGCTCTCTCTTAAACGCAACATGGGAGAAAAACCATTTCACATCACATTTGTGGGTCTTGGTCTTCAACACAATCTGTGAAATTTTGAGCTGTCTGTGTTTGCAACAGGAGATATCACAAAGTATGCGCTTTTGTTGTTTCCATTGGTTTCAATGCATTTTGGCCTAAAACGAGCATTTGCTGTTTTCTCTTAAACACAACATGGGATAAAAACCATTTCACATCACATTTGTGGGTCTTGGTCTTCAACACATCTGAGAAATTTTGAGCTGTCTGTGTTTGCTACAAGAGGACTTATCACAAAGTATGCATTTTTTGTTGTTTACATTGGTTTCAAAGCATTTTGGCCTTAAAAAAGCATTTGCTGTTTTCTCTTAAATGCAACATGGGAGAAAAACCATTTCACATCACATTTGTGGGTCTTGGTCTTCAACACAATCTGTGAAATTTTGAGCTGTCTGTGTTTGCTACAAGAGGAGATATCACAAAGTATGCGCTTTTGTTGTTTCCATTGGTTTCAATGCATTTTGGCCTTAAAAAAGCATTTGCTGTTTTCTCTTAAACGCAACATGGGAGAAAAACAATTTGACATCACATTTGTGGGTCTTGGTCTTCAACACAATCTGTGAAATTTTGAGCTGTCTGTGTTTGCTACAAGAGGAGATATCACAAAGTATGCGCTTTTGTTGTTTCCATTGGTTTCAATGCATTTTGGACTTAAATGAGCATTTGCTGTTTTCTCTTAAACGCAACATGGGAGAAAAAACATTTCACATCACATTTGTGGGTCTTGGTCTTCAACATAATCTGTGAAATTTTGAGCTGTCTGTGTTTGCTACAAGAGGAGTTATCAGAAAGAATGCATTATTGTTGTTTACATTGCTTTCAATGCAATTTGGCCTAAAATGAGCATTTGCTGTTTTCTCTTAAAAGCAACATGGAGAAAAACCATTCCACATCACATTTGTGGATCTTGGTCTTCAACACAATCTGTGAAATTTTGTGCTGTCTGTGTTTGCTACAAGAGGAAATAGCACAAAGATTGTGCTTTTTGTTGTTTCCATTGGATTCAATGCATTTTGGCCTAAAATGAGCATTTGCTGTTTTCTGTTAAACACAACATGGGAGAAAAACCATTTCACATAATGTTTGTGGGTCTTGGTCTTCAATACAATCTGTGAAATTTTGAGCTGTCTGTGTTTGCTACAAGAGGAGATATCACAAAGTATGCGCTTTTGTTGTTTCCATTGGTTTCAATGCATTTTGGCCTAAAATGAGCATTTGCAGTTTTCTGTTAAACACAACATGGGAGAAAAACCATTTCACATAACGTTTGTGGGTCTTGGTCTTCAATACAATCTGTGAAATTTTGAGCTGTCTGTGTTTGCTACAAGAGGAGATATCACAAAGTATGCGCTTTTGTTGTTTCCATTGGTTTCAATGCATTTTGGACTTAAATGAGCATTTGTTGTTTTTTCTTAAAACACAACATGGGAGAAAAACCAATTCACATCACATTTGTGGGTATTGGTCTTCAACACAATCTGTGAAGTTTTGAGCTGTCTATTTTTGCTACAAGAGGAGTTATCACAAAGTATGCATTTTTGTTGTTTACATTGGTTTCAAAGCATTTTGACCTAAAACGAGCATTTGCTGTTTTCTCTTAAATGCAACATGGGAGAAAAACCATTTCACATCACTTTTGTGGGTCTTGGTCTTCCACACAATCTGTGAAATTTTGAGCTGTCTGTGTTTGCTACAAGAGGAGATATCACAAAGTATGCACTTTTGTTGTTTCCATTGGTTTCAATGCATTTTGGCCTTAAAAAAACATTTGCTGTTTTCTCTTAAACGCAACATGGGAGAAAAACAATTTGACATCACATTTGTGGGTCTTGGTCTTCAACACAATCTGTGAAATTTTGAGCTGTCTGTGTTTGCTACAAGAGGAGATATCACAAAGTATGCGCTTTTGTTGTTTCCATTGGTTTCAATGCATTTTGGACTTAAATTAGCATTTGTTGTTTTCTCTTAAACGCAACATGGGAGAAAAAACATTTCACATCACATTTGTGGGTCTTGGTCTTCAACACAATCTGTGAAATTTTGAGCTGTCTGTGTTTGCTACAAGAGGAGTTATCACAAAGTATGCATTATTGTTATTTACATTGTTTTCAATGCATTTTGGCCTAAAACGAGCATTTGCTGTTTTCTCTTAAAAGCAACATGGGAGAATAACCTATTTCACATCACATTTGTGGGTCTTGGTCTTCAACACAATCTGTGAAATTTTGAGCTGTCTGTGTTTGCTACAAGAGGAGTTATCACAAAGTATGCATTATTGTTATTTACATTGTTTTCAATGCATTTTGGCCTAAAACGAGCATTTGCTGTTTTCTCTTAAAAGCAACATGGGAGAATAACCTATTTCACATCACATTTGTGGGTCTTGGTCTTCAATACAATCTGTGAAATTTTGAGCTGTCTGTGTTTGCTACAAGAGGAGATATCACAAAGTATGCGCTTTTGTTGTTTCCATTGGTTTCAATGCATTTTGGCCTAAAATGAGCATTTGCAGTTTTCTGTTAAACACAACATGGGAGAAAAACCATTTCACATAACGTTTGTGGGTCTTGGTCTTCAATACAATCTGTGAAATTTTGAGCTGTCTGTGTTTGCTACAAGAGGAGATATCACAAAGTATGCGCTTTTGTTGTTTCCATTGGTTTCAATGCATTTTGGACTTAAATGAGCATTTGTTGTTTTTTCTTAAAACACAACATGGGAGAAAAACCAATTCACATCACATTTGTGGGTATTGGTCTTCAACACAATCTGTGAAGTTTTGAGCTGTCTATTTTTGCTACAAGAGGAGTTATCACAAAGTATGCATTATTGTTATTTACATTGTTTTCAATGCATTTTGGCCTAAAACGAGCATTTGCTGTTTTCTCTTAAAAGCAACATGGGAGAATAACCTATTTCACATCACATTTGTGGGTCTTGGTCTTCAACACAATCTGTGAAATTATGAGCTGTCTGTGTTTGCTGCATGAGGAGTTATCACAAAGTATGCATTATTGTTATTTACATTGGTTTCAATGCATTTTGGCCTAAAACGAGCATTTGCTGCTTTCTCTTAAACGCAACATGGGAGAAAAAACCATTTCACATCACATTTGTTGGTCTTGGTCTTCAACACAATCTGTGAAATTTAGAGCTGTCTGTGTTTGCTACAAGAGGAGTTATCACAAAGTATGCATTATTGTTATTTACATTGGTTTCAATGCATTTTGGTCTAAAATGAGCATTTGCTGTTTTCTCTTAAATGCAAAATGGGAGAAAAACCATTTCACATCACATTTGTGGGTCTTGGTCTTCAACACAATCTGTGAAATTTTGAGCTGTCTGTGTTTGCAACAGGAGGAGATATCACAAAGTATGCGCTTTTGTTGTTTCCATTGGTTTCAATGCATTTTGGCCTAAAACGAGCATTTGCTGTTTTCTCTTAAACACAACATGGGATAAAAACCATTTCACATCACATTTGTGGGTCTTGGTCTTCAACACATCTGAGAAATTTTGAGCTGTCTGTGTTTGCTACAAGAGGACTTATCACAAAGTATGCATTTTTTGTTGTTTACATTGGTTTCAAAGCATTTTGGCCTTAAAAAAGCATTTGCTGTTTTCTCTTAAATGCAACATGGGAGAAAAACCATTTCACATCACATTTGTGGGTCTTGGTCTTCAACACAATCTGTGAAATTTTGAGCTGTCTGTGTTTGCTACAAGAGGAGATATCACAAAGTATGCGCTTTTGTTGTTTCCATTGGTTTCAATGCATTTTGGCCTTAAAAAAGCATTTGCTGTTTTCTCTTAAACGCAACATGGGAGAAAAACAATTTGACATCACATTTGTGGGTCTTGGTCTTCAACACAATCTGTGAAATTTTGAGCTGTCTGTGTTTGCTACAAGAGAAGATATCACAAAGTATGCGCTTTTGTTGTTTCGTTTGGTTTCAATGCATTTTGGACTTAAATTAGCATTTGTTGTTTTCTCTTAAACGCAACATGGGAGAAAAAACATTTCACATCACATTTGTGGGTCTTGGTCTTCAACACAATCTGTGAAATTTTGAGCTGTCTGTGTTTGCTACAAGAGGAGATATCACAAAGTATGCATTATTGTTGTTTACATTGCTTTCAAAGCATTTTGGCCTAAAATGAGCATTTGCTGTTTTCTCTTAAAGCAACATGGGAAAAAAACCATTTCACATCACATTTGTGGGTCTTGGTCTTCAACACAATCTGTGAAATTTTAAGCTGTCTGTGTTTGCTACAAGAGGAGATATCACAAAGTATACGCTTTTGTTTCCATTGGTTTCAACGCATTTTGGTCTAAAACGAGCATTTGCTCTTTTCTCTTAAATGCAACATGAGAGAAAAACCATTTCACATCACACTTGTGGGTCTTGGTCTTCAACACAATCTGTGAAATTTTGAGCTGTCTGTGTTTGCTACAAGAGGAGTTATCAGAAAGAATGCATTATTGTTGTTTACATTGCTTTCAATGGATTTTGGCCTAAAACGAGCATTTGCTGTTTTCTCTTAAAAGCAACATGGGAGAAAAACCATTCCACATCACATTTGTGGATCTTGGTCTTCAACACAATCTGTGAAATTTTGTGCTGTCTGTGTTTGCTACAAGAGGAAATAGCACAAAGATTGTGCTTTTTGTTGTTTCCATTGGATTCAATGCATTTTGGCCTAAAATGAGCATTTGCTGTTTTCTGTTAAACACAACATGGGAGAAAAACCATTTCACATAATGTTTGTGGGTCTTGGTCTTCAATACAATCTGTGAAATTTTGAGCTGTCTGTGTTTGCTGCAAGAGGAGATATCACAAAGTATGCGCTTTTGTTGTTTCCACTGGTTTCAATGCATTTTGGCCTAAAATGAGCATTTGCAGTTTTCTGTTAAACACAACATGGGAGAAAAACCATTTCACATAACGTTTGTGGGTCTTGGTCTTCAATACAATCTGTGAAATGTTGAGCTGTCTGTGTTTGCTACAAGAGGAGATATCACAAAGTATGCGCTTTTGTTGTTTCCATTGGTTTCAATGCATTTTGGCCTAAAATGAGCATTTGCAGTTTTCTGTTAAACACAACATGGGAGAAAAACCATTTCACATAATGTTTGTGGGTCTTGGTCTTCAATACAATCTGTGAAATTTTGAGCTGTCTGTGTTTGCTACAAGAGGAGATATCACAAAGTATGCGCTTTTGTTGTTTCCATTGGTTTCAATGCATTTTGGCCTAAAATGAGCATTTGCAGTTTTCTGTTAAACACAACATGGGAGAAAAACCATTTCACATAATGTTTGTGGGTCTTGGTCTTCAATACAATCTGTGAAATTTTGAGCTGTCTGTGTTTGCTACAAGAGGAGATATCACAAAGTATGCGCTTTTGTTGTTTCCATTGGTTTCAATACATTTTGGTCTTAAATTAGCATTTGTTGTTTTCTCTTAAACGCAACATGGGAGAAAAAACATTTGACATCACATTTGTGGGTCTTGGTCTTCAACACAATCTGTGAAATTTTGAGCTGTCTGTGTTTGCTACAAGAGGAGTTATCACAAAGTATGCATTATTGTTATTTACATTGTTTTCAATGCATTTTGGCCTAAAACGAGCATTTGCTGTTTTCTCTTAAAAGCAACATGGGAGAATAACCTATTTCACATCACATTTGTGGGTCTTGGTCTTCAACACAATCTGTGAAATATTGAGCTGTCTGTGTTTGCTGCATGAGGAGTTATCACAAAGTATGCATTATTGTTATTTACATTGGTTTCAATGCATTTTGGCCTAAAACGAGCATTTGCTGCTCTCTCTTAAACGCAACATGGGAGAAAAACCATTTCACATCACATTTGTGGGTCTTGGTCTTCAACACAATCTGTGAAATTTTGAGCTGTCTGTGTTTGCAACAGGAGATATCACAAAGTATGCGCTTTTGTTGTTTCCATTGGTTTCAATGCATTTTGGCCTAAAACGAGCATTTGCTGTTTTCTCTTAAACACAACATGGGATAAAAACCATTTCACATCACATTTGTGGGTCTTGGTCTTCAACACATCTGAGAAATTTTGAGCTGTCTGTGTTTGCTACAAGAGGACTTATCACAAAGTATGCATTTTTTGTTGTTTACATTGGTTTCAAAGCATTTTGGCCTTAAAAAGCATTTGCTGTTTTCTCTTAAATGCAACATGGGAGAAAAACCATTTCACATCACATTTGTGGGTCTTGGTCTTCAACACAATCTGTGAAATTTGAGCTGTCTGTGTTTGCTACAAGAGGAGATATCACAAAGTATGCGCTTTTGTTGTTTCCATTGGTTTCAATGCATTTTGGCCTTAAAAAGCATTTGCTGTTTTCTCTTAAACGCAACATGGGAGAAAAACAATTTGACATCACATTTGTGGGTCTTGGTCTTCAATACAATCTGTGAAATTTTGAGCTGTCTGTGTTTGCTACAAGAGGAGATATCACAAAGTATGCGCTTTTGTTGTTTCCATTGGTTTCAATGCATTTTGGCCTAAAATGAGCATTTGCAGTTTTCTGTTAAACACAACATGGGAGAAAAACCATTTCACATAACGTTTGTGGGTCTTGGTCTTCAATACAATCTGTGAAATTTTGAGCTGTCTGTGTTTGCTACAAGAGGAGATATCACAAAGTATGCGCTTTTGTTGTTTCCATTGGTTTCAATGCATTTTGGACTTAAATGAGCATTTGTTGTTTTTTCTTAAAACACAACATGGGAGAAAAACCAATTCACATCACATTTGTGGGTATTGGTCTTCAACACAATCTGTGAAGTTTTGAGCTGTCTATTTTTGCTACAAGAGGAGTTATCACAAAGTATGCATTATTGTTATTTACATTGTTTTCAATGCATTTTGGCCTAAAACGAGCATTTGCTGTTTCTCTTAAAAGCAACATGGGAGAATAACCTATTTCACATCACATTTGTGGGTCTTGGTCTTCAACACAATCTGTGAAATTTTGAGCTGTCTGTGTTTGCTGCATGAGGAGTTATCACAAAGTATGCATTATTGTTATTTACATTGGTTTCAATGCATTTTGGCCTAAAACGAGCATTTGCTGCTTTCTCTTAAACGCAACATGGGAGAAAAACCATTTCACATCACATTTGTTGGTCTTGGTCTTCAACACAATCTGTGAAATTTAGAGCTGTCTGTGTTTGCTACAAGAGGAGTTATCACAAAGTATGCATTATTGTTATTTACGTTGGTTTCAATGCATTTTGGTCTAAAATGAGCATTTGCTGTTTTCTCTTAAATGCAAAATGGGAGAAAAACCATTTCACATCACATTTGTGGGTCTTGGTCTTCAACACAATCTGTGAAATTTTGAGCTGTCTGTGTTTGCAACAGGAGGAGATATCACAAAGTATGCGCTTTTGTTGTTTCCATTGGTTTCAATGCATTTTGGCCTAAAACGAGCATTTGCTGTTTTCTCTTAAACACAACATGGGATAAAAACCATTTCACATCACATTTGTGGGTCTTGGTCTTCAACACATCTGAGAAATTTTGAGCTGTCTGTGTTTGCTACAAGAGGACTTATCACAAAGTATGCATTTTTTGTTGTTTACATTGGTTTCAAAGCATTTTGGCCTTAAAAAAGCATTTGCTGTTTTCTCTTAAATGCAACATGGGAGAAAAACCATTTCACATCACATTTGTGGGTCTTGGTCTTCAACACAATCTGTGAAATTTTGAGCTGTCTGTGTTTGCTACAAGAGGAGATATCACAAAGTATGCGCTTTTGTTGTTTCCATTGGTTTCAATGCATTTTGGCCTTAAAAAAGCATTTGCTGTTTTCTCTTAAACGCAACATGGGAGAAAAACAATTTGACATCACATTTGTGGGTCTTGGTCTTCAACACAATCTGTGAAATTTTGAGCTGTCTGTGTTTGCTACAAGAGAAGATATCACAAAGTATGCGCTTTTGTTGTTTCGTTTGGTTTCAATGCATTTTGGACTTAAATTAGCATTTGTTGTTTTCTCTTAAACGCAACATGGGAGAAAAAACATTTCACATCACATTTGTGGGTCTTGGTCTTCAACACAATCTGTGAAATTTTGAGCTGTCTGTGTTTGCTACAAGAGGAGATATCACAAAGTATGCATTATTGTTGTTTACATTGCTTTCAAAGCATTTTGGCCTAAAATGAGCATTTGCTGTTTTCTCTTAAAAGCAACATGGGAAAAAAACCATTTCACATCACATTTGTGGGTCTTGGTCTTCAACACAATCTGTGAAATTTTAAGCTGTCTGTGTTTGCTACAAGAGGAGATATCACAAAGTATACGCTTTTGTTTCCATTGGTTTCAACGCATTTTGGTCTAAAACGAGCATTTGCTCTTTTCTCTTAAATGCAACATGAGAGAAAAACCATTTCACATCACACTTGTGGGTCTTGGTCTTCAACACAATCTGTGAAATTTTGAGCTGTCTGTGTTTGCTACAAGAGGAGTTATCAGAAAGAATGCATTATTGTTGTTTACATTGCTTTCAATGGATTTTGGCCTAAAACGAGCATTTGCTGTTTTCTCTTAAAAGCAACATGGGAGAAAAACCATTCCACATCACATTTGTGGATCTTGGTCTTCAACACAATCTGTGAAATTTTGTGCTGTCTGTGTTTGCTACAAGAGGAAATAGCACAAAGATTGTGCTTTTTGTTGTTTCCATTGGATTCAATGCATTTTGGCCTAAAATGAGCATTTGCTGTTTTCTGTTAAACACAACATGGGAGAAAAACCATTTCACATAATGTTTGTGGGTCTTGGTCTTCAATACAATCTGTGAAATTTTGAGCTGTCTGTGTTTGCTGCAAGAGGAGATATCACAAAGTATGCGCTTTTGTTGTTTCCACTGGTTTCAATGCATTTTGGCCTAAAATGAGCATTTGCAGTTTTCTGTTAAACACAACATGGGAGAAAAACCATTTCACATAACGTTTGTGGGTCTTGGTCTTCAATACAATCTGTGAAATGTTGAGCTGTCTGTGTTTGCTACAAGAGGAGATATCACAAAGTATGCGCTTTTGTTGTTTCCATTGGTTTCAATGCATTTGGCCTAAAATGAGCATTTGCAGTTTTCTGTTAAACACAACATGGGAGAAAAACCATTTCACATAATGTTTGTGGGTCTTGGTCTTCAATACAATCTGTGAAATTTTGAGCTGTCTGTGTTTGCTACAAGAGGAGATATCACAAAGTATGCGCTTTTGTTGTTTCCATTGGTTTCAATGCATTTTGGCCTAAAATGAGCATTTGCAGTTTTCTGTTAAACACAACATGGGAGAAAAACCATTTCACATAATGTTTGTGGGTCTTGGTCTTCAATACAATCTGTGAAATTTTGAGCTGTCTGTGTTTGCTACAAGAGGAGATATCACAAAGTATGCGCTTTTGTTGTTTCCATTGGTTTCAATACATTTTGGTCTTAAATTAGCATTTGTTGTTTTCTCTTAAACGCAACATGGGAGAAAAAAACATTTGACATCACATTTGTGGGTCTTGGTCTTCACCACAATCTGTGAAATTTTGAGCTGTCTGTGTTTGCTACAAGAGGAGTTATCACAAAGTATGCATTATTGTTATTTACATTGTTTTCAATGCATTTTGGCCTAAAACGAGCATTTGCTGTTTTCTCTTAAAAGCAACATGGGAGAATAACCTATTTCACATCACATTTGTGGGTCTTGGTCTTCAACACAATCTGTGAAATATTGAGCTGTCTGTGTTTGCTGCATGAGGAGTTATCACAAAGTATGCATTATTGTTATTTACATTGGTTTCAATGCATTTTGGCCTAAAACGAGCATTTGCTGCTCTCTCTTAAACGCAACATGGGAGAAAAACCATTTCACATCACATTTGTGGGTCTTGGTCTTCAACACAATCTGTGAAATTTTGAGCTGTCTGTGTTTGCAACAGGAGATATCACAAAGTATGCGCTTTTGTTGTTTCCATTGGTTTCAATGCATTTTGGCCTAAAACGTGCATTTGCTGTTTTCTCTTAAACGCAACATGGGAGAAAAACCATTTCACATCACATTTGTGGGTCTTGGTCTTCAACACATCCAGTGAAATTTTGAGCTGTCTGTGTTTGCTACAAGAGGAGATATCACAAAGTATGCTCTTTTGTTGTTTTCATTGCTTTCAATGCATTTTGGCCTAAAACGTGCATTTGCTGTTTTCTCTTAAACGCAACATGGGAGAAAAAACATTTCACATCACATTTGTGGGTCTTGGTCTTCAACACATCCAGTGCAATTTTGAGCTGTCTGTGTTTGCTACAAGAGGAGATATCACAAAGTATGGACTTTTGTTATTTCCATTGCTTTCAATGCATTTTGGCCTAAAACTTGCATTTGCTGTTTTCTCTTAAACGCAACATGGGAGAAAAACCATTTCACATCACATTTGTGGGTCTTGGTCTCCAACACATCCAGTGAAATTTTGAGCTGTCTGTGTTTGCTACAAGAGGAGATAACACAAAGTATGCGCTTTTGTTGTTTCCATTGCTTTCAATGCATTTTGGCCTAAAACGTGCAATTGCTGTTTTCTCTTAAATGCAACATGGGAGAATAACCATTTCACATCACATTTGTGGGTCTTGGTCTTCAACACATCCAGTGAAATTTTGAGCTGTCTGTGTTTGCTACAAGAGGAGATAACACAAAGTATGCGCTTTTGTGGTTTCCATTGCTTTCAATGCATTTTGGCCTAAAACGTGCAATTGCTGTTTTCTCTTAAACGCAACATGGGAGAATAACCATTTCACATCACATTTGTGGGTCTTGGTCTTCAACACATCCAGTGAAATTTTGAGCTGTCTGTGTTTGCTACAAGAGGAGATAACACAAAGTATGCGCTTTTGTTGTTTCCATTGCTTTCAATGCATTTTGGCCTAAAACGAGCAATTGCTGTTTTCTCTTAAACGCAACATGGGAGAATAACCATTTCACATCACATTTGTGGGTCTTGGTCTTCAACAGATCTGGTGAAATTTTGAGCTGTCTGTGTTTGCTACAAGAGGAGATAACACAAAGTATGCGCTTTTGTGGTTTCCATTGCTTTCAATGCATTTTGGCCTAAAACGAGCAATTGCTGTTTTCTCTTAAACGCAACATGGGAGAATAACCATTTCACATCACATTTGTGGGTCTTGGTCTTCAACAGATCTGGTGAAATTTTGAGCTGTCTGTGTTTGCTACAAGAGGAGATAACACAAAGTATGCGCTTTTGTGGTTTCCATTGCTTTCAATGCATTTTGGCCTAAAACGAGCAATTGCTGTTTTCTCTTAAACGCAACATGGGAGAATAACCATTTCACATCACCTTTGTGGGTCTTGGTCTTCAACACATCCAGTGAAATTTTGAGCTGTCTGTGTTTGCTACAAGAGGAGATAACACAAAGTATGCGCTTTTGTTGTTTCCATTGCTTTCAATGCATTTTGGCCTAAAACGAGCAATTGCTGTTTTCTCTTAAACGCAACATGGGAGAATAACCATTTCACATCACATTTGTGGGTCTTGGTCTTCAACACATCCAGTGAAATTTTGAGCTGTCTGTGTTTGCTACAAGAGGAGATAACACAAAGTATGCACTTTTGTTATTTCCATTGCTTTCAATGCATTTTGGCCTAAAACGTGCAATTGCAGTTTTCTCTTAAACGCAACATGGGAGAATAACCATTTCACATCACATTTGTGGGTCTTGGTCTTCAACACATCCAGTGAAATTTTGAGCTGTCTGTGTTTGCTACAAGAGGAGATAACACAAAGTATGCGCTTTTGTTGTTTCCATTGCTTTCAATGCATTTTGGCCTAAAACGTGCAATTGCTGTTTTCTCTTAAATGCAACATGGGAGAATAACCATTTCACATCACATTTGTGGGTCTTGGTCTTCAACACATCCAGTGAAATTTTGAGCTGTCTGTGTTTGCTACAAGAGGAGATAACACAATGTATGCGCTTTTGTGGTTTCCATTGCTTTCAATGCATTTTGGCCTAAAACGAGCAATTGCTGTTTTCTCTTAAACGCAACATGGAGAATAACCATTTCACATCACATTTGTGGGTCTTGGTCTTCAACACATCTCGTGAAATTTTGAGCTGTCTGTGTTTGCTACAAGAGGAGATAACACAAAGTATGCGCTTTTGTTATTTCCATTGCTTTCAATGCATTTTGGCCTAAAACAAGCAATTGCTGTTTTCTCTTAAACGCAACATGGGAGAATAACCATTTCACATCACATTTGTGGGTCTTGGTCTTCAACACATCCAGTGAAATTTTGAGCTGTCTGTGTTTGCTACAAGAGGAGATAACACAAAGTATGCGCTTTTGTTGTTTCCATTGCTTTCAATGCATTTTGGCCTAAAACGAGCAATTGCTGTTTTCTCTTAAACGCAACATGGGAGAAAAACCATTTCACATCACATTTGCGGGTCTTGGTCTTCAACACA
>JAUIMM010002412.1:0-34517 GCA_031769625.1 Taudactylus pleione
CATCTATCCTCCATGTGTTTTGAGAGATGTGTTACAAATAATGGGTGAGTACAATGCGACTCTGTAGCACAGGGCATCTTTCCAGGTGACTTTTTCCATTAAAATGTGTCTTATTTGCAAAGTGATGCGAATAGGATGCAAAAGCAGCTTATACTGATTAAAATGATATACGGCATGCCTACTGTATAATCTGTGTGCAACTGAGCTGTATCTGCATGCGATATGCAACTTTACAGTGTCACAGCTGCTGACACTGTAACGTAGCATTTTGCATGCAGATATAGCCTCAGTCGCACACAGAACATACTGTAGGCTTGCCACATATAATTTTAATCAGCATAAGCTGCTTGTCCATCCTATTTGCATCACTTTGCGAATAAAATGCAGTTTAAGGGAAAATGTGTCACAAAAAGATGCTCAGCGGTACCGATTTGTGCCATGGTATAACACATCTAGAAGGGCTGTTGAACGCGCAGGGAGGTTAGATGTTTGTGAACACATCTGTTGATTGCCCATATATAGATAGATATAGAGATAGATATTAAGGTAGCTAGATATAGTGCAAATTCACCCTGCCAACAAGGACAGGCCCAACTGAGATATATTTGCATGTATAGTGTATAGCAAGAACATGTTATCGCGCCTCCCAATATGTTTTTTCCAGGTGGGCCTTTTCCATGAATCAAAATGTGAGGTCAACATCTAAACAAACTACATCGCTGGACTTTTGTGAGGTCTCCTTGATTCCAGACTTCTACTCATGGCAACAATCAAAGATGAACCACCGAAGAAGGAGACCCTGAACAGGTAATTAATGATTATTAATTACCGGTAATTCTCAGGCTAGACTTGCTCTAGGCCTGCAGAGGCACGATGATATGTTCCTGCTATACATTGATACTTAAAAAATGTCTCTTTACTATGGACTATTCTACTTATGCGACACTGTGATTTGGTAGTGTCAGATATTCAGTAATTCTGTTTATCTCAGGATGCAGTATATCTCAGCTGTTCACTCTCCCTGTTTTACTCCATAAATCATGCTTTTTAGTCTAAATCCCAAACAGCATTATGCTCACCTTTCCTAACCAAGAATCTTGGGGGTGGTTTTTCAATCACTTGGACTTAATGTTGGGAAAATGTGAATCTTTTGATTAGAAGGTTTGCCTCCAATGTCTAATATTTAAAGATAGATCATAGATAGATAGGTAGCTCGATCATTGATAGATAGACACTAGTTAGCTACCTTAGATTCCCCATATATAGATAGATATAGAGAGATAGAGAGATAGATAGATAGATAGATAGATAGATAGATAGATAGATAGATAGATAGAATGAAAAGATAGATAGATAGAAAGAAAAGATAGATAGATAGATAGATAGATAGATAGAAAGATAGATAGATAGATAGATAGATAGATAGATAGATAGATAGATAGATAGATAGATAGACACTAGTTCTTTGGTACTTATGACTCGTCTTTTGCTGTGTTGCTAAATATCATGTCTTGCGTTGCATTTGTTGCTAGTTGTGTGAGCACGTGGTAGGGAATATAGACTGTAAGCTCCACTGCGGCAGGGACTAAAGTGAGTGGCCAAATTATTCTCTGTAAAGCGCTGTGGAATATATGTGCGCTATATAAAAAACTGGTAATAAATACTAATAAATAATTAGGTACAGATGCGTTCACATACATCTATCCTCCATGTGCTTTGAGATGTGTTACAAATAATGGGTGAGTACAATGTGACTCTGTAGCACTGAGCATCTTTCCAAGTGACTTTTTCCATTAAAATGTGTCTTATTTGCAAAGTGATGCGATTAGGACGCAAAAGCAGCTTATACTGATTAAAATGATATACGGCCTGCCTACTGTATAATCTGTATGCGACTGAGCTGTATCTGGATACGATATGCAACTTTACAGTGTCACAGCTGCTGACACTGTAATGTAGCATTTTGCAGCACCCGCACACAGAACATAGGCATGCCACATATCATTTTATTCAGCATTAGCTGCTTGTCCATCCTATTTTCCATTGCTTTGCAAATAAGACACATTTTAAGGGTATAATTTGCACGAAAAGGTGCTCAGTTCTGTAGTGTCGTGCCACGGTATAACTCTACTAGAAGGGCTATTTAACGTGCAGGGAGGCTAGGTGTGTGAACACATCTGTAGGTTACCCATATATAGATAGATATAGAGATAGATAGAGAGAGAGAGAGAGAGAGAGAGAGAGAGAGAGAGAGAGAGAGAGAGATCGGTAGGTAGACAGTTAGATAGGCAGACACTAGTTCTTTGGTACTTATAACTTGTCTATTGCTGTGTTGCTAATTATCATGCCTTGCGTTGCATTTGTTGCTAGTTGCGTGAGCATGTGGTAGGGAATATAGAGTGTAAGCTCCACTGGGGCAGGGACTACAGTGAATGGCCAAATTTTTCACTGTAAAGTGCTGCGGAATATATGTGCGCTATATAAAAACCTGGTAATAAATACTAATAAATAATTAGGTACAGATGCGTCCACATGCAGTACATCTATCCTCCATGTGTTTTGAGAGATGTGTTACAAATAATGGGTGAGTACAATGCGACTCTGTAGCACAGGGCATCTTTCCAGGTGACTTTTTCCATTAAAATGTGTCTTATTTGCAAAGTGATGCGAATAGGATGCAAAAGCAGCTTATACTGATTAAAATTATATACGGCATGCCTACTGTATAATCTGTGTGCAACTGAGCTGTATCTGCATGCGATATGCAACTTTACAGTGTCACAGCTGCTGACACTGTAACGTAGCATTTTGCATGCAGATATAGCCTCAGTCGCACACAGAACATACTGTAGGCTTGCCACATATAATTTTAATCAGCATAAGCTGCTTGTCCATCCTATTTGCATCACTTTGCGAATAAAATGCAGTTTAAGGGAAAATGTGTCACAAAAAGATGCTCAGCGGTACCGATTTGTGCCATGGTATAACACATCTAGAAGGGCTGTTGAACGCGCAGGGAGGTTAGATGTTTGTGAACACATCTGTTGATTGCCCATATATAGATAGATATAGAGATAGATATTAAGGTAGCTAGATATAGTGCAAATTCACCCTGCCAACAAGGACAGGCCCAACTGAGATATATTTGCATGTTTAGTGTATAGCAAGAACATGTTATCGCGCCTCCCAATATGTTTTTTCCAGGTGGGCCTTTTCCATGAATCAAAATGTGAGGTCAACATCTAAACAAACTACATCGCTGGACTTTTGTGAGGTCTCCTTGATTCCAGACTTCTACTCATGGCAACAATCAAAGATGAACCACCGAAGAAGGAGACCCTGAACAGGTAATTAATGATTATTAATTACCGGTAATTCTCAGGCTAGACTTGCTCTAGGCCTGCAGAGGCACGATGATATGTTCCTGCTATACATTGATACTTAAAAAATGTCTCTTTACTATGGACTATTCTACTTATGCGACACTGTGATTTGGTAGTGTCAGATATTCAGTAATTCTGTTTATCTCAGGATGCAGTATATCTCAGCTGTTCACTCTCCCTGTTTTACTCCATAAATCATGCTTTTTAGTCTAAATCCCAAACAGCATTATGCTCACCTTTCCTAACCAAGAATCTTGGGGGTGGTTTTTCAATCACTTGGACTTAATGTTGGGAAAATGTGAATCTTTTGATTAGAAGGTTTGCCTCCAATGTCTAATATTTAAAGATAGATCATAGATAGATAGGTAGCTCGATCATTGATAGATAGACACTAGTTAGCTACCTTAGATTCCCCATATATAGATAGATATAGAGAGATAGAGAGATAGATAGATAGATAGATAGATAGATAGATAGATAGATAGATAGATAGAATGAAAAGATAGATAGATAGAAAGAAAAGATAGATAGATAGATAGATAGATAGATAGATAGATAGATAGATAGATAGATAGACACTAGTTCTTTGGTACTTATGACTCGTCTTTTGCTGTGTTGCTAAATATCATGTCTTGCGTTGCATTTGTTGCTAGTTGTGTGAGCACGTGGTAGGGAATATAGACTGTAAGCTCCACTGCGGCAGGGACTAAAGTGAGTGGCCAAATTATTCTCTGTAAAGCGCTGTGGAATATATGTGCGCTATATAAAAAACTGGTAATAAATACTAATAAATAATTAGGTACAGATGCGTTCACATACATCTATCCTCCATGTGCTTTGAGATGTGTTACAAATAATGGGTGAGTACAATGTGACTCTGTAGCACTGAGCATCTTTCCAAGTGACTTTTTCCATTAAAATGTGTCTTATTTGCAAAGTGATGCGATTAGGACGCAAAAGCAGCTTATACTGATTAAAATGATATACGGCCTGCCTACTGTATAATCTGTATGCGACTGAGCTGTATCTGGATACGATATGCAACTTTACAGTGTCACAGCTGCTGACACTGTAATGTAGCATTTTGCAGCACCCGCACACAGAACATAGGCATGCCACATATCATTTTATTCAGCATTAGCTGCTTGTCCATCCTATTTTCCATTGCTTTGCAAATAAGACACATTTTAAGGGTATAATTTGCACGAAAAGGTGCTCTGTTCTGTAGTGTCGTGCCACGGTATAACTCTACTAGAAGGGCTATTTAACGTGCAGGGAGGCTAGGTGTATGTGAACACATCTGTAGGTTACCCATATATAGATAGATATAGAGATAGATAGAGAGAGAGAGAGAGAGAGAGAGAGAGAGAGAGATAGATAGATAGATAGATAGATAGATAGATAGATGGATGGATAGATAGATAGATAGATAGACAGATAGATAGATCGATCGGTAGGTAGACAGTTAGATAGGCAGACACTAGTTCTTTGGTACTTATAACTTGTCTATTGCTGTGTTGCTAATTATCATGCCTTGCGTTGCATTTGTTGCTAGTTGCGTGAGCATGTGGTAGGGAATATAGAGTGTAAGCTCCACTCGGGCAGGGACTACAGTGAATGGCCAAATTTTTCACTGTAAAGTGCTGCGGAATATATGTGCGCTATATAAAAACCTGGTAATAAATACTAATAAATAATTAGGTACAGATGCTTCCACATGCAGTACATCTATCCTCCATGTGTTTTGAGAGATGTGTTACAAATAATGGGTGAGTACAATGCGACTCTGTAGCACAGGGCATCTTTCCAGGTGACTTTTTCCATTAAAATGTGTCTTATTTGCAAAGTGATGCGAATAGGATGCAAAAGCAGCTTATACTGATTAAAATGATATACGGCATGCCTACTGTATAATCTGTGTGCAACTGAGCTGTATCTGCATGCGATATGCAACTTTACAGTGTCACAGCTGCTGACACTGTAACGTAGCATTTTGCATGCAGATATAGCCTCAGTCGCACACAGAACATACTGTAGGCTTGCCACATATAATTTTAATCAGCATAAGCTGCTTGTCCATCCTATTTGCATCACTTTGCGAATAAAATGCAGTTTAAGGGAAAATGTGTCACAAAAAGATGCTCAGCGGTACCGATTTGTGCATGGTATAACACATCTAGAAGGGCTGTTGAACGCGCAGGGAGGTTAGATGTTTGTGAACACATCTGTTGATTGCCCATATATAGATAGATATAGAGATAGATATTAAGGTAGCTAGATATAGTGCAAATTCACCCTGCCAACAAGGACAGGCCCAACTGAGATATATTTGCATGTATAGTGTATAGCAAGAACATGTTATCGCGCCTCCCAATATGTTTTTTCCAGGTGGGCCTTTTCCATGAATCAAAATGTGAGGTCAACATCTAAACAAACTACATCGCTGGACTTTTGTGAGGTCTCCTTGATTCCAGACTTACTCATGGCAACAATCAAAGATGAACCACCGAAGAAGGAGACCCTGAACAGGTAATTAATGATTATTAATTACCGGTAATTCTCAGGCTAGACTTGCTCTAGGCCTGCAGAGGCACGATGATATGTTCCTGCTATACATTGATACTTAAAAAATGTCTCTTTACTATGGACTATTCTACTTATGCGACACTGTGATTTGGTAGTGTCAGATATTCAGTAATTCTGTTTATCTCAGGATGCAGTATATCTCAGCTGTTCACTCTCCCTGTTTTACTCCATAAATCATGCTTTTTAGTCTAAATCCCAAACAGCATTATGCTCACCTTTCCTAACCAAGAATCTTGGGGGTGGTTTTTCAATCACTTGGACTTAATGTTGGGAAAATGTGAATCTTTTGATTAGAAGGTTTGCCTCCAATGTCTAATATTTAAAGATAGATCATAGATAGATAGGTAGCTCGATCATTGATAGATGGACACTAGTTAGCTACCTTAGATTCCCCATATATAGATAGATATAGAGAGATAGAGAGATAGATAGATAGAGATAGATAGATAGATAGATAGATAGATAGATAGATAGATAGAATGAAAAGATAGATAGATAGAAAGAAAAGATAGATAGATAGATAGATAGATAGATAGATAGATAGATAGATAGATAGATAGATAGACACTAGTTCTTTGGTACTTATGACTCGTCTTTTGCTGTGTTGCTAAATATCATGTCTTGCGTTGCATTTGTTGCTAGTTGTGTGAGCACGTGGTAGGGAATATAGACTGTAAGCTCCACTGCGGCAGGGACTAAAGTGAGTGGCCAAATTATTCTCTGTAAAGCGCTGTGGAATATATGTGCGCTATATAAAAAACTGGTAATAAATACTAATAAATAATTAGGTACAGATGCGTTCACATACATCTATCCTCCATGTGCTTTGAGATGTGTTACAAATAATGGGTGAGTACAATGTGACTCTGTAGCACTGAGCATCTTTCCAAGTGACTTTTTCCATTAAAATGTGTCTTATTTGCAAAGTGATGCGATTAGGACGCAAAAGCAGCTTATACTGATTAAAATGATATACGGCCTGCCTACTGTATAATCTGTATGCGACTGAGCTGTATCTGGATACGATATGCAACTTTACAGTGTCACAGCTGCTGACACTGTAATGTAGCATTTTGCAGCACCCGCACACAGAACATAGGCATGCCACATATCATTTTATTCAGCATTAGCTGCTTGTCCATCCTATTTTCCATTGCTTTGCAAATAAGACACATTTTAAGGGTATAATTTGCACGAAAAGGTGCTCTGTTCTGTAGTGTCGTGCCACGGTATAACTCTACTAGAAGGGCTATTTAACGTGCAGGGAGGCTAGGTGTATGTGAACACATCTGTAGGTTACCCATATATAGATAGATATAGAGATAGATAGAGAGAGAGAGAGAGAGAGAGAGAGAGAGAGAGATAGATAGATAGATAGATAGATAGATAGATAGATAGATGGATGGATGGATAGATAGATAGATAGATAGATCGATCGGTAGGTAGACAGTTAGATAGGCAGACACTAGTTCTTTGGTACTTATAACTTGTCTATTGCTGTGTTGCTAATTATCATGCCTTGCGTTGCATTTGTTGCTAGTTGCGTGAGCATGTGGTAGGGAATATAGAGTGTAAGCTCCACTCGGGCAGGGACTACAGTGAATGGCCAAATTTTTCACTGTAAAGTGCTGCGGAATATATGTGCGCTATATAAAAACCTGGTAATAAATACTAATAAATAATTAGGTACAGATGCTTCCACATGCAGTACATCTATCCTCCATGTGTTTTGAGAGATGTGTTACAAATAATGGGTGAGTACAATGCGACTCTGTAGCACAGGGCATCTTTCCAGGTGACTTTTTCCATTAAAATGTGTCTTATTTGCAAAGTGATGCGAATAGGATGCAAAAGCAGCTTATACTGATTAAAATGATATACGGCATGCCTACTGTATAATCTGTGTGCAACTGAGCTGTATCTGCATGCGATATGCAACTTTACAGTGTCACAGCTGCTGACACTGTAACGTAGCATTTTGCATGCAGATATAGCCTCAGTCGCACACAGAACATACTGTAGGCTTGCCACATATAATTTTAATCAGCATAAGCTGCTTGTCCATCCTATTTGCATCACTTTGCGAATAAAATGCAGTTTAAGGGAAAATGTGTCACAAAAAGATGCTCAGCGGTACCGATTTGTGCCATGGTATAACACATCTAGAAGGGCTGTTGAACGCGCAGGGAGGTTAGATGTTTGTGAACACATCTGTTGATTGCCCATATATAGATAGATATAGAGATAGATATTAAGGTAGCTAGATATAGTGCAAATTCACCCTGCCAACAAGGACAGGCCCAACTGAGATATATTTGCATGTATAGTGTATAGCAAGAACATGTTATCGCGCCTCCCAATATGTTTTTTCCAGGTGGGCCTTTTCCATGAATCAAAATGTGAGGTCAACATCTAAACAAACTACATCGCTGGACTTTTGTGAGGTCTCCTTGATTCCAGACTTCTACTCATGGCAACAATCAAAGATGAACCACCGAAGAAGGAGACCCTGAACAGGTAATTAATGATTATTAATTACCGGTAATTCTCAGGCTAGACTTGCTCTAGGCCTGCAGAGGCACGATGATATGTTCCTGCTATACATTGATACTTAAAAAATGTCTCTTTACTATGGACTATTCTACTTATGCGACACTGTGATTTGGTAGTGTCAGATATTCAGTAATTCTGTTTATCTCAGGATGCAGTATATCTCAGCTGTTCACTCTCCCTGTTTTACTCCATAAATCATGCTTTTTAGTCTAAATCCCAAACAGCATTATGCTCACCTTTCCTAACCAAGAATCTTGGGGGTGGTTTTTCAATCACTTGGACTTAATGTTGGGAAAATGTGAATCTTTTGATTAGAAGGTTTGCCTCCAATGTCTAATATTTAAAGATAGATCATAGATAGATAGGTAGCTCGATCATTGGATAGATAGACACTAGTTAGCTACCTTAGATTCCCATATATAGATAGATATAGAGAGATAGATAGATAGATAGATAGATAGATAGATAGATAGATAGATAGATAGAATGAAAAGATAGATAGATAGAAAGAAAAGATAGATAGATAGATAGATAGATAGATAGAAGATAGATAGATAGATAGATAGATAGATAGATAGATAGATAGATACGTAGATAGATAGATAGATAGATAGACACTAGTTCTTTGGTACTTATGACTCGTCTTTTGCTGTGTTGCTAAATATCATGTCTTGCGTTGCATTGTTGCTAGTTGTGTGAGCACGTGGTAGGGAATATAGACTGTAAGCTCCACTGCGGCAGGGACTAAAGTGAGTGGCCAAATTATTCTCTGTAAAGCGCTGTGGAATATATGTGCGCTATATAAAAAACTGGTAATAAATACTAATAAATAATTAGGTACAGATGCGTTCACATACATCTATCCTCCATGTGCTTTGAGATGTGTTACAAATAATGGGTGAGTACAATGTGACTCTGTAGCACTGAGCATCTTTCCAAGTGACTTTTTCCATTAAAATGTGTCTTATTTGCAAAGTGATGCGATTAGGACGCAAAAAGCAGCTTATACTGATTAAAATGATATACGGCCTGCCTACTGTATAATCTGTATGCGAGCTGAGCTGTATCTGGATACGATATGCAACTTTACAGTGTCACAGCTGCTGACACTGTAATGTAGCATTTTGCAGCACCCGCACACAGAACATAGGCATGCCACATATCATTTTATTCAGCATTAGCTGCTTGTCCATCCTATTTTCCATTGCTTTGCAAATAAGACACATTTTAAGGGTATAATTTGCACGAAAAGGTGCTCAGTTCTGTAGTGTCGTGCCACGGTATAACTCTACTAGAAGGGCTATTTAACGTGCAGGGAGGCTAGGTGTATGTGAACACATCTGTAGGTTACCCATATATAGATAGATATAGAGATAGATAGAGAGAGAGAGAGAGAGAGAGAGGAGAGAGAGAGAGAGAGAGATAGATCGATCGGTAGGTAGACAGTTAGATAGGCAGACACTAGTTCTTTGGTACTTATAACTTGTCTATTGCTGTGTTGCTAATTATCATGCCTTGCGTTGCATTTGTTGCTAGTTGCGTGAGCATGTGGTAGGGAATATAGAGTGTAAGCTCCACTGGGGCAGGGACTACAGTGAATGGCCAAATTTTTCACTGTAAAGTGCTGCGGAATATATGTGCGCTATATAAAAACCTGGTAATAAATACTAATAAATAATTAGGTACAGATGCGTCCACATGCAGTACATCTATCCTCCATGTGTTTTGAGAGATGTGTTACAAATAATGGGTGAGTACAATGCGACTCTGTAGCACAGGGCATCTTTCCAGGTGACTTTTTCCATTAAAATGTGTCTTATTTGCAAAGTGATGCGAATAGGATGCAAAAGCAGCTTATACTGATTAAAATTATATACGGCATGCCTACTGTATAATCTGTGTGCAACTGAGCTGTATCTGCATGCGATATGCAACTTTACAGTGTCACAGCTGCTGACACTGTAACGTAGCATTTTGCATGCAGATATAGCCTCAGTCGCACACAGAACATACTGTAGGCTTGCCACATATAATTTTAATCAGCATAAGCTGCTTGTCCATCCTATTTGCATCACTTTGCGAATAAAATGCAGTTTAAGGGAAAATGTGTCACAAAAAGATGCTCAGCGGTACCGATTTGTGCCATGGTATAACACATCTAGAAGGGCTGTTGAACGCGCAGGGAGGTTAGATGTTTGTGAACACATCTGTTGATTGCCCATATATAGATAGATATAGAGATAGATATTAAGGTAGCTAGATATAGTGCAAATTCACCCTGCCAACAAGGACAGGCCCAACTGAGATATATTTGCATGTTTAGTGTATAGCAAGAACATGTTATCGCGCCTCCCAATATGTTTTTTCCAGGTGGGCCTTTTCCATGAATCAAAATGTGAGGTCAACATCTAAACAAACTACATCGCTGGACTTTTGTGAGGTCTCCTTGATTCCAGACTTCTACTCATGGCAACAATCAAAGATGAACCACCGAAGAAGGAGACCCTGAACAGGTAATTAATGATTATTAATTACCGGTAATTCTCAGGCTAGACTTGCTCTAGGCCTGCAGAGGCACGATGATATGTTCCTGCTATACATTGATACTTAAAAAATGTCTCTTTACTATGGACTATTCTACTTATGCGACACTGTGATTTGGTAGTGTCAGATATTCAGTAATTCTGTTTATCTCAGGATGCAGTATATCTCAGCTGTTCACTCTCCCTGTTTTACTCCATAAATCATGCTTTTTAGTCTAAATCCCAAACAGCATTATGCTCACCTTTCCTAACCAAGAATCTTGGGGGTGGTTTTTCAATCACTTGGACTTAATGTTGGGAAAATGTGAATCTTTTGATTAGAAGGTTTGCCTCCAATGTCTAATATTTAAAGATAGATCATAGATAGATAGGTAGCTCGATCATTGATAGATAGACACTAGTTAGCTACCTTAGATTCCCCATATATAGATAGATATAGAGAGATAGAGAGATAGATAGATAGATAGATAGATAGATAGATAGATAGATAGAATGAAAAGATAGATAGATAGAAAGAAAAGATAGATAGATAGATAGATAGATAGATAGATAGATAGATAGATAGATAGATAGATAGACACTAGTTCTTTGGTACTTATGACTCGTCTTTTGCTGTGTTGCTAAATATCATGTCTTGCGTTGCATTTGTTGCTAGTTGTGTGAGCACGTGGTAGGGAATATAGACTGTAAGCTCCACTGCGGCAGGGACTAAAGTGAGTGGCCAAATTATTCTCTGTAAAGCGCTGTGGAATATATGTGCGCTATATAAAAAACTGGTAATAAATACTAATAAATAATTAGGTACAGATGCGTTCACATACATCTATCCTCCATGTGCTTTGAGATGTGTTACAAATAATGGGTGAGTACAATGTGACTCTGTAGCACTGAGCATCTTTCCAAGTGACTTTTTCCATTAAAATGTGTCTTATTTGCAAAGTGATGCGATTAGGACGCAAAAGCAGCTTATACTGATTAAAATGATATACGGCCTGCCTACTGTATAATCTGTATGCGACTGAGCTGTATCTGGATACGATATGCAACTTTACAGTGTCACAGCTGCTGACACTGTAATGTAGCATTTTGCAGCACCCGCACACAGAACATAGGCATGCCACATATCATTTTATTCAGCATTAGCTGCTTGTCCATCCTATTTTCCATTGCTTTGCAAATAAGACACATTTTAAGGGTATAATTTGCACGAAAAGGTGCTCTGTTCTGTAGTGTCGTGCCACGGTATAACTCTACTAGAAGGGCTATTTAACGTGCAGGGAGGCTAGGTGTATGTGAACACATCTGTAGGTTACCCATATATAGATAGATATAGAGATAGATAGAGAGAGAGAGAGAGAGAGAGAGAGAGAGAGAGATAGATAGATAGATAGATAGATAGATAGATGGATGGATAGATAGATAGATAGATAGACAGATAGATAGATCGATCGGTAGGTAGACAGTTAGATAGGCAGACACTAGTTCTTTGGTACTTATAACTTGTCTATTGCTGTGTTGCTAATTATCATGCCTTGCGTTGCATTTGTTGCTAGTTGCGTGAGCATGTGGTAGGGAATATAGAGTGTAAGCTCCACTCGGGCAGGGACTACAGTGAATGGCCAAATTTTTCACTGTAAAGTGCTGCGGAATATATGTGCGCTATATAAAAACCTGGTAATAAATACTAATAAATAATTAGGTACAGATGCTTCCACATGCAGTACATCTATCCTCCATGTGTTTTGAGAGATGTGTTACAAATAATGGGTGAGTACAATGCGACTCTGTAGCACAGGGCATCTTTCCAGGTGACTTTTTCCATTAAAATGTGTCTTATTTGCAAAGTGATGCGAATAGGATGCAAAAGCAGCTTATACTGATTAAAATGATATACGGCATGCCTACTGTATAATCTGTGTGCAACTGAGCTGTATCTGCATGCGATATGCAACTTTACAGTGTCACAGCTGCTGACACTGTAACGTAGCATTTTGCATGCAGATATAGCCTCAGTCGCACACAGAACATACTGTAGGCTTGCCACATATAATTTTAATCAGCATAAGCTGCTTGTCCATCCTATTTGCATCACTTTGCGAATAAAATGCAGTTTAAGGGAAAATGTGTCACAAAAAGATGCTCAGCGGTACCGATTTGTGCCATGGTATAACACATCTAGAAGGGCTGTTGAACGCGCAGGGAGGTTAGATGTTTGTGAACACATCTGTTGATTGCCCATATATAGATAGATATAGAGATAGATATTAAGGTAGCTAGATATAGTGCAAATTCACCCTGCCAACAAGGACAGGCCCAACTGAGATATATTTGCATGTATAGTGTATAGCAAGAACATGTTATCGCGCCTCCCAATATGTTTTTTCCAGGTGGGCCTTTTCCATGAATCAAAATGTGAGGTCAACATCTAAACAAACTACATCGCTGGACTTTTGTGAGGTCTCCTTGATTCCAGACTTCTACTCATGGCAACAATCAAAGATGAACCACCGAAGAAGGAGACCCTGAACAGGTAATTAATGATTATTAATTACCGGTAATTCTCAGGCTAGACTTGCTCTAGGCCTGCAGAGGCACGATGATATGTTCCTGCTATACATTGATACTTAAAAAATGTCTCTTTACTATGGACTATTCTACTTATGCGACACTGTGATTTGGTAGTGTCAGATATTCAGTAATTCTGTTTATCTCAGGATGCAGTATATCTCAGCTGTTCACTCTCCCTGTTTTACTCCATAAATCATGCTTTTTAGTCTAAATCCCAAACAGCATTATGCTCACCTTTCCTAACCAAGAATCTTGGGGGTGGTTTTTCAATCACTTGGACTTAATGTTGGGAAAATGTGAATCTTTTGATTAGAAGGTTTGCCTCCAATGTCTAATATTTAAAGATAGATCATAGATAGATAGGTAGCTCGATCATTGATAGATAGACACTAGTTAGCTACCTTAGATTCCCCATATATAGATAGATATAGAGAGATAGAGAGATAGATAGATAGATAGATAGATAGATAGATAGATAGATAGATAGATAGAATGAAAAGATAGATAGATAGAAAGAAAAGATAGATAGATAGATAGATAGATAGATAGATAGATAGATAGATAGATAGAAAGATAGATAGATAGATAGATAGATAGATAGACACTAGTTCTTTGGTACTTATGACTCGTCTTTTGCTGTGTTGCTAAATATCATGTCTTGCGTTGCATTTGTTGCTAGTTGTGTGAGCACGTGGTAGGGAATATAGACTGTAAGCTCCACTGCGGCAGGGACTAAAGTGAGTGGCCAAATTATTCTCTGTAAAGCGCTGTGGAATATATGTGCGCTATATAAAAAACTGGTAATAAATACTAATAAATAATTAGGTACAGATGCGTTCACATACATCTATCCTCCATGTGCTTTGAGATGTGTTACAAATAATGGGTGAGTACAATGTGACTCTGTAGCACTGAGCATCTTTCCAAGTGACTTTTTCCATTAAAATGTGTCTTATTTGCAAAGTGATGCGATTAGGACGCAAAAGCAGCTTATACTGATTAAAATGATATACGGCCTGCCTACTGTATAATCTGTATGCGACTGAGCTGTATCTGGATACGATATGCAACTTTACAGTGTCACAGCTGCTGACACTGTAATGTAGCATTTTGCAGCACCCGCACACAGAACATAGGCATGCCACATATCATTTTATTCAGCATTAGCTGCTTGTCCATCCTATTTTCCATTGCTTTGCAAATAAGACACATTTTAAGGGTATAATTTGCACGAAAAGGTGCTCAGTTCTGTAGTGTCGTGCCACGGTATAACTCTACTAGAAGGGCTATTTAACGTGCAGGGAGGCTAGGTGTATGTGAACACATCTGTAGGTTACCCATATATAGATAGATATAGAGATAGATAGAGAGAGAGAGAGAGAGAGAGAGAGAGAGAGAGAGAGAGAGAGAGAGAGAGAGAGAGAGAGAGATAGATCGATCGGTAGGTAGACAGTTAGATAGGCAGACACTAGTTCTTTGGTACTTATAACTTGTCTATTGCTGTGTTGCTAATTATCATGCCTTGCGTTGCATTTGTTGCTAGTTGCGTGAGCATGTGGTAGGGAATATAGAGTGTAAGCTCCACTGGGGCAGGGACTACAGTGAATGGCCAAATTTTTCACTGTAAAGTGCTGCGGAATATATGTGCGCTATATAAAAACCTGGTAATAAATACTAATAAATAATTAGGTACAGATGCGTCCACATGCAGTACATCTATCCTCCATGTGTTTTGAGAGATGTGTTACAAATAATGGGTGAGTACAATGCGACTCTGTAGCACAGGGCATCTTTCCAGGTGACTTTTTCCATTAAAATGTGTCTTATTTGCAAAGTGATGCGAATAGGATGCAAAAGCAGCTTATACTGATTAAAATGATATACGGCATGCCTACTGTATAATCTGTGTGCAACTGAGCTGTATCTGCATGCGATATGCAACTTTACAGTGTCACAGCTGCTGACACTGTAACGTAGCATTTTGCATGCAGATATAGCCTCAGTCGCACACAGAACATACTGTAGGCTTGCCACATATAATTTTAATCAGCATAAGCTGCTTGTCCATCCTATTTGCATCACTTTGCGAATAAAATGCAGTTTAAGGGAAAATGTGTCACAAAAAGATGCTCAGCGGTACCGATTTGTGCCATGGTATAACACATCTAGAAGGGCTGTTGAACGCGCAGGGAGGTTAGATGTTTGTGAACACATCTGTTGATTGCCCATATATAGATAGATATAGAGATAGATATTAAGGTAGCTAGATATAGTGCAAATTCACCCTGCCAACAAGGACAGGCCCAACTGAGATATATTTGCATGTTTAGTGTATAGCAAGAACATGTTATCGCGCCTCCCAATATGTTTTTTCCAGGTGGGCCTTTTCCATGAATCAAAATGTGAGGTCAACATCTAAACAAACTACATCGCTGGACTTTTGTGAGGTCTCCTTGATTCCAGACTTCTACTCATGGCAACAATCAAAGATGAACCACCGAAGAAGGAGACCCTGAACAGGTAATTAATGATTATTAATTACCGGTAATTCTCAGGCTAGACTTGCTCTAGGCCTGCAGAGGCACGATGATATGTTCCTGCTATACATTGATACTTAAAAAATGTCTCTTTACTATGGACTATTCTACTTATGCGACACTGTGATTTGGTAGTGTCAGATATTCAGTAATTCTGTTTATCTCAGGATGCAGTATATCTCAGCTGTTCACTCTCCCTGTTTTACTCCATAAATCATGCTTTTTAGTCTAAATCCCAAACAGCATTATGCTCACCTTTCCTAACCAAGAATCTTGGGGGTGGTTTTTCAATCACTTGGACTTAATGTTGGGAAAATGTGAATCTTTTGATTAGAAGGTTTGCCTCCAATGTCTAATATTTAAAGATAGATCATAGATAGATAGGTAGCTCGATCATTGATAGATAGACACTAGTTAGCTACCTTAGATTCCCCATATATAGATAGATATAGAGAGATAGAGAGATAGATAGATAGATAGATAGATAGATAGAATGAAAAGATAGATAGATAGAAAGAAAAGATAGATAGATAGATAGATAGATAGATAGATAGATAGATAGATAGATAGATAGATAGATAGACACTAGTTCTTTGGTACTTATGACTCGTCTTTTGCTGTGTTGCTAAATATCATGTCTTGCGTTGCATTTGTTGCTAGTTGTGTGAGCACGTGGTAGGGAATATAGACTGTAAGCTCCACTGCGGCAGGGACTAAAGTGAGTGGCCAAATTATTCTCTGTAAAGCGCTGTGGAATATATGTGCGCTATATAAAAAACTGGTAATAAATACTAATAAATAATTAGGTACAGATGCGTTCACATACATCTATCCTCCATGTGCTTTGAGATGTGTTACAAATAATGGGTGAGTACAATGTGACTCTGTAGCACTGAGCATCTTTCCAAGTGACTTTTTCCATTAAAATGTGTCTTATTTGCAAAGTGATGCGATTAGGACGCAAAAGCAGCTTATACTGATTAAAATGATATACGGCCTGCCTACTGTATAATCTGTATGCGACTGAGCTGTATCTGGATACGATATGCAACTTTACAGTGTCACAGCTGCTGACACTGTAATGTAGCATTTTGCAGCACCCGCACACAGAACATAGGCATGCCACATATCATTTTATTCAGCATTAGCTGCTTGTCCATCCTATTTTCCATTGCTTTGCAAATAAGACACATTTTAAGGGTATAATTTGCACGAAAAGGTGCTCTGTTCTGTAGTGTCGTGCCACGGTATAACTCTACTAGAAGGGCTATTTAACGTGCAGGGAGGCTAGGTGTATGTGAACACATCTGTAGGTTACCCATATATAGATAGATATAGAGATAGATAGAGAGAGAGAGAGAGAGAGAGAGAGAGAGATAGATAGATAGATAGATAGATAGATAGATAGATAGATGGATGGATAGATAGATAGATAGATAGACAGATAGATAGATCGATCGGTAGGTAGACAGTTAGATAGGCAGACACTAGTTCTTTGGTACTTATAACTTGTCTATTGCTGTGTTGCTAATTATCATGCCTTGCGTTGCATTTGTTGCTAGTTGCGTGAGCATGTGGTAGGGAATATAGAGTGTAAGCTCCACTCGGGCAGGGACTACAGTGAATGGCCAAATTTTTCACTGTAAAGTGCTGCGGAATATATGTGCGCTATATAAAAACCTGGTAATAAATACTAATAAATAATTAGGTACAGATGCTTCCACATGCAGTACATCTATCCTCCATGTGTTTTGAGAGATGTGTTACAAATAATGGGTGAGTACAATGCGACTCTGTAGCACAGGGCATCTTTCCAGGTGACTTTTTCCATTAAAATGTGTCTTATTTGCAAAGTGATGCGAATAGGATGCAAAAGCAGCTTATACTGATTAAAATGATATACGGCATGCCTACTGTATAATCTGTGTGCAACTGAGCTGTATCTGCATGCGATATGCAACTTTACAGTGTCACAGCTGCTGACACTGTAACGTAGCATTTTGCATGCAGATATAGCCTCAGTCGCACACAGAACATACTGTAGGCTTGCCACATATAATTTTAATCAGCATAAGCTGCTTGTCCATCCTATTTGCATCACTTTGCGAATAAAATGCAGTTTAAGGGAAAATGTGTCACAAAAAGATGCTCAGCGGTACCGATTTGTGCCATGGTATAACACATCTAGAAGGGCTGTTGAACGCGCAGGGAGGTTAGATGTTTGTGAACACATCTGTTGATTGCCCATATATAGATAGATATAGAGATAGATATTAAGGTAGCTAGATATAGTGCAAATTCACCCTGCCAACAAGGACAGGCCCAACTGAGATATATTTGCATGTATAGTGTATAGCAAGAACATGTTATCGCACCTCCCAATATGTTTTTTCCAGGTGGGCCTTTTCCATGAATCAAAATGTGAGGTCAACATCTAAACAAACTACATCGCTGGACTTTTGTGAGGTCTCCTTGATTCCAGACTTCTACTCATGGCAACAATCAAAGATGAACCACCGAAGAAGGAGACCCTGAACAGGTAATTAATGATTATTAATTACCGGTAATTCTCAGGCTAGACTTGCTCTAGGCCTGCAGAGGCACGATGATATGTTCCTGCTATACATTGATACTTAAAAAATGTCTCTTTACTATGGACTATTCTACTTATGCGACACTGTGATTTGGTAGTGTCAGATATTCAGTAATTCTGTTTATCTCAGGATGCAGTATATCTCAGCTGTTCACTCTCCCTGTTTTACTCCATAAATCATGCTTTTTAGTCTAAATCCCAAACAGCATTATGCTCACCTTTCCTAACCAAGAATCTTGGGGGTGGTTTTTCAATCACTTGGACTTAATGTTGGGAAAATGTGAATCTTTTGATTAGAAGGTTTGCCTCCAATGTCTAATATTTAAAGATAGATCATAGATAGATAGGTAGCTCGATCATTGATAGATAGACACTAGTTAGCTACCTTAGATTCCCCATATATAGATAGATATAGAGAGATAGAGAGATAGATAGATAGATAGATAGATAGATAGATAGATAGATAGATAGATAGAATGAAAAGATAGATAGATAGAAAGAAAAGATAGATAGATAGATAGAAAGATAGATAGATAGATAGATAGATAGATAGATAGATAGATAGATAGACACTAGTTCTTTGGTACTTATGACTCGTCTTTTGCTGTGTTGCTAAATATCATGTCTTGCGTTGCATTTGTTGCTAGTTGTGTGAGCACGTGGTAGGGAATATAGACTGTAAGTTCCACTGCGGCAGGGACTAAAGTGAGTGGCCAAATTATTCTCTGTAAAGCGCTGTGGAATATATGTGCGCTATATAAAAAACTGGTAATAAATACTAATAAATAATTAGGTACAGATGCGTTCACATACATCTATCCTCCATGTGCTTTGAGATGTGTTACAAATAATGGGTGAGTACAATGTGACTCTGTAGCACTGAGCATCTTTCCAAGTGACTTTTTCCATTAAAATGTGTCTTATTTGCAAAGTGATGCGATTAGGACGCAAAAGCAGCTTATACTGATTAAAATGATATACGGCCTGCCTACTGTATAATCTGTATGCGACTGAGCTGTATCTGGATACGATATGCAACTTTACAGTGTCACAGCTGCTGACACTGTAATGTAGCATTTTGCAGCACCCGCACACAGAACATAGGCATGCCACATATCATTTTATTCAGCATTAGCTGCTTGTCCATCCTATTTTCCATTGCTTTGCAAATAAGACACATTTTAAGGGTATAATTTGCACGAAAAGGTGCTCAGTTCTGTAGTGTCGTGCCACGGTATAACTCTACTAGAAGGGCTATTTAACGTGCAGGGAGGCTAGGTGTATGTGAACACATCTGTAGGTTACCCATATATAGATAGATATAGAGATAGATAGAGAGAGAGAGAGAGAGAGAGAGAGAGAGAGAGAGAGAGAGAGAGATAGATCGATCGGTAGGTAGACAGTTAGATAGGCAGACACTAGTTCTTTGGTACTTATAACTTGTCTATTGCTGTGTTGCTAATTATCATGCCTTGCGTTGCATTTGTTGCTAGTTGCGTGAGCATGTGGTAGGGAATATAGAGTGTAAGCTCCACTGGGGCAGGGACTACAGTGAATGGCCAAATTTTTCACTGTAAAGTGCTGCGGAATATATGTGCGCTATATAAAAACCTGGTAATAAATACTAATAAATAATTAGGTACAGATGCGTCCACATGCAGTACATCTATCCTCCATGTGTTTTGAGAGATGTGTTACAAATAATGGGTGAGTACAATGCGACTCTGTAGCACAGGGCATCTTTCCAGGTGACTTTTTCCATTAAAATGTGTCTTATTTGCAAAGTGATGCGAATAGGATGCAAAAGCAGCTTATACTGATTAAAATGATATACGGCATGCCTACTGTATAATCTGTGTGCAACTGAGCTGTATCTGCATGCGATATGCAACTTTACAGTGTCACAGCTGCTGACACTGTAACGTAGCATTTTGCATGCAGATATAGCCTCAGTCGCACACAGAACATACTGTAGGCTTGCCACATATAATTTTAATCAGCATAAGCTGCTTGTCCATCCTATTTGCATCACTTTGCGAATAAAATGCAGTTTAAGGGAAAATGTGTCACAAAAAGATGCTCAGCGGTACCGATTTGTGCCATGGTATAACACATCTAGAAGGGCTGTTGAACGCGCAGGGAGGTTAGATGTTTGTGAACACATCTGTTGATTGCCCATATATAGATAGATATAGAGATAGATATTAAGGTAGCTAGATATAGTGCAAATTCACCCTGCCAACAAGGACAGGCCCAACTGAGATATATTTGCATGTTTAGTGTATAGCAAGAACATGTTATCGCGCCTCCCAATATGTTTTTTCCAGGTGGGCCTTTTCCATGAATCAAAATGTGAGGTCAACATCTAAACAAACTACATCGCTGGACTTTTGTGAGGTCTCCTTGATTCCAGACTTCTACTCATGGCAACAATCAAAGATGAACCACCGAAGAAGGAGACCCTGAACAGGTAATTAATGATTATTAATTACCGGTAATTCTCAGGCTAGACTTGCTCTAGGCCTGCAGAGGCACGATGATATGTTCCTGCTATACATTGATACTTAAAAAATGTCTCTTTACTATGGACTATTCTACTTATGCGACACTGTGATTTGGTAGTGTCAGATATTCAGTAATTCTGTTTATCTCAGGATGCAGTATATCTCAGCTGTTCACTCTCCCTGTTTTACTCCATAAATCATGCTTTTTAGTCTAAATCCCAAACAGCATTATGCTCACCTTTCCTAACCAAGAATCTTGGGGGTGGTTTTTCAATCACTTGGACTTAATGTTGGGAAAATGTGAATCTTTTGATTAGAAGGTTTGCCTCCAATGTCTAATATTTAAAGATAGATCATAGATAGATAGGTAGCTCGATCATTGATAGATAGACACTAGTTAGCTACCTTAGATTCCCCATATATAGATAGATATAGAGAGATAGAGAGATAGATAGATAGATAGATAGATAGATAGATAGATAGATAGATAGAATGAAAAGATAGATAGATAGAAAGAAAAGATAGATAGATAGATAGATAGATAGATAGATAGATAGATAGATAGATAGATAGATAGATAGATAGACACTAGTTCTTTGGTACTTATGACTCGTCTTTTGCTGTGTTGCTAAATATCATGTCTTGCGTTGCATTTGTTGCTAGTTGTGTGAGCACGTGGTAGGGAATATAGACTGTAAGCTCCACTGCGGCAGGGACTAAAGTGAGTGGCCAAATTATTCTCTGTAAAGCGCTGTGGAATATATGTGCGCTATATAAAAAACTGGTAATAAATACTAATAAATAATTAGGTACAGATGCGTTCACATACATCTATCCTCCATGTGCTTTGAGATGTGTTACAAATAATGGGTGAGTACAATGTGACTCTGTAGCACTGAGCATCTTTCCAAGTGACTTTTTCCATTAAAATGTGTCTTATTTGCAAAGTGATGCGATTAGGACGCAAAAGCAGCTTATACTGATTAAAATGATATACGGCCTGCCTACTGTATAATCTGTATGCGACTGAGCTGTATCTGGATACGATATGCAACTTTACAGTGTCACAGCTGCTGACACTGTAATGTAGCATTTTGCAGCACCCGCACACAGAACATAGGCATGCCACATATCATTTTATTCAGCATTAGCTGCTTGTCCATCCTATTTTCCATTGCTTTGCAAATAAGACACATTTTAAGGGTATAATTTGCACGAAAAGGTGCTCTGTTCTGTAGTGTCGTGCCACGGTATAACTCTACTAGAAGGGCTATTTAACGTGCAGGGAGGCTAGGTGTATGTGAACACATCTGTAGGTTACCCATATATAGATAGATATAGAGATAGATAGAGAGAGAGAGAGAGAGAGAGATAGATAGATAGATAGATAGATAGATGGATGGATAGATAGATAGATAGATAGACAGATAGATAGATCGATCGGTAGGTAGACAGTTAGATAGGCAGACACTAGTTCTTTGGTACTTATAACTTGTCTATTGCTGTGTTGCTAATTATCATGCCTTGCGTTGCATTTGTTGCTAGTTGCGTGAGCATGTGGTAGGGAATATAGAGTGTAAGCTCCACTCGGGCAGGGACTACAGTGAATGGCCAAATTTTTCACTGTAAAGTGCTGCGGAATATATGTGCGCTATATAAAAACCTGGTAATAAATACTAATAAATAATTAGGTACAGATGCTTCCACATGCAGTACATCTATCCTCCATGTGTTTTGAGAGATGTGTTACAAATAATGGGTGAGTACAATGCGACTCTGTAGCACAGGGCATCTTTCCAGGTGACTTTTTCCATTAAAATGTGTCTTATTTGCAAAGTGATGCGAATAGGATGCAAAAGCAGCTTATACTGATTAAAATGATATACGGCATGCCTACTGTATAATCTGTGTGCAACTGAGCTGTATCTGCATGCGATATGCAACTTTACAGTGTCACAGCTGCTGACACTGTAACGTAGCATTTTGCATGCAGATATAGCCTCAGTCGCACACAGAACATACTGTAGGCTTGCCACATATAATTTTAATCAGCATAAGCTGCTTGTCCATCCTATTTGCATCACTTTGCGAATAAAATGCAGTTTAAGGGAAAATGTGTCACAAAAAGATGCTCAGCGGTACCGATTTGTGCCATGGTATAACACATCTAGAAGGGCTGTTGAACGCGCAGGGAGGTTAGATGTTTGTGAACACATCTGTTGATTGCCCATATATAGATAGATATAGAGATAGATATTAAGGTAGCTAGATATAGTGCAAATTCACCCTGCCAACAAGGACAGGCCCAACTGAGATATATTTGCATGTATAGTGTATAGCAAGAACATGTTATCGCACCTCCCAATATGTTTTTTCCAGGTGGGCCTTTTCCATGAATCAAAATGTGAGGTCAACATCTAAACAAACTACATCGCTGGACTTTTGTGAGGTCTCCTTGATTCCAGACTTCTACTCATGGCAACAATCAAAGATGAACCACCGAAGAAGGAGACCCTGAACAGGTAATTAATGATTATTAATTACCGGTAATTCTCAGGCTAGACTTGCTCTAGGCCTGCAGAGGCACGATGATATGTTCCTGCTATACATTGATACTTAAAAAATGTCTCTTTACTATGGACTATTCTACTTATGCGACACTGTGATTTGGTAGTGTCAGATATTCAGTAATTCTGTTTATCTCAGGATGCAGTATATCTCAGCTGTTCACTCTCCCTGTTTTACTCCATAAATCATGCTTTTTAGTCTAAATCCCAAACAGCATTATGCTCACCTTTCCTAACCAAGAATCTTGGGGGTGGTTTTTCAATCACTTGGACTTAATGTTGGGAAAATGTGAATCTTTTGATTAGAAGGTTTGCCTCCAATGTCTAATATTTAAAGATAGATCATAGATAGATAGGTAGCTCGATCATTGATAGATAGACACTAGTTAGCTACCTTAGATTCCCCATATATAGATAGATATAGAGAGATAGAGAGATAGATAGATAGATAGATAGATAGATAGATAGATAGATAGATAGATAGAATGAAAAGATAGATAGATAGAAAGAAAAGATAGATAGATAGATAGAAAGATAGATAGATAGATAGATAGATAGATAGATAGATAGATAGATAGATAGATAGATAGATAGATAGATAGACACTAGTTCTTTGGTACTTATGACTCGTCTTTTGCTGTGTTGCTAAATATCATGTCTTGCGTTGCATTTGTTGCTAGTTGTGTGAGCACGTGGTAGGGAATATAGACTGTAAGCTCCACTGCGGCAGGGACTAAAGTGAGTGGCCAAATTATTCTCTGTAAAGCGCTGTGGAATATATGTGCGCTATATAAAAAACTGGTAATAAATACTAATAAATAATTAGGTACAGATGCGTTCACATACATCTATCCTCCATGTGCTTTGAGATGTGTTACAAATAATGGGTGAGTACAATGTGACTCTGTAGCACTGAGCATCTTTCCAAGTGACTTTTTCCATTAAAATGTGTCTTATTTGCAAAGTGATGCGATTAGGACGCAAAAGCAGCTTATACTGATTAAAATGATATACGGCCTGCCTACTGTATAATCTGTATGCGACTGAGCTGTATCTGGATACGATATGCAACTTTACAGTGTCACAGCTGCTGACACTGTAATGTAGCATTTTGCAGCACCCGCACACAGAACATAGGCATGCCACATATCATTTTATTCAGCATTAGCTGCTTGTCCATCCTATTTTCCATTGCTTTGCAAATAAGACACATTTTAAGGGTATAATTTGCACGAAAAGGTGCTCAGTTCTGTAGTGTCGTGCCACGGTATAACTCTACTAGAAGGGCTATTTAACGTGCAGGGAGGCTAGGTGTATGTGAACACATCTGTAGGTTACCCATATATAGATAGATATAGAGATAGATAGAGAGAGAGAGAGAGAGAGAGAGAGAGAGAGAGAGAGAGAGAGAGAGAGAGAGAGAGAGATAGATCGATCGGTAGGTAGACAGTTAGATAGGCAGACACTAGTTCTTTGGTACTTATAACTTGTCTATTGCTGTGTTGCTAATTATCATGCCTTGCGTTGCATTTGTTGCTAGTTGCGTGAGCATGTGGTAGGGAATATAGAGTGTAAGCTCCACTGGGGCAGGGACTACAGTGAATGGCCAAATTTTTCACTGTAAAGTGCTGCGGAATATATGTGCGCTATATAAAAACCTGGTAATAAATACTAATAAATAATTAGGTACAGATGCGTCCACATGCAGTACATCTATCCTCCATGTGTTTTGAGAGATGTGTTACAAATAATGGGTGAGTACAATGCGACTCTGTAGCACAGGGCATCTTTCCAGGTGACTTTTTCCATTAAAATGTGTCTTATTTGCAAAGTGATGCGAATAGGATGCAAAAGCAGCTTATACTGATTAAAATGATATACGGCATGCCTACTGTATAATCTGTGTGCAACTGAGCTGTATCTGCATGCGATATGCAACTTTACAGTGTCACAGCTGCTGACACTGTAACGTAGCATTTTGCATGCAGATATAGCCTCAGTCGCACACAGAACATACTGTAGGCTTGCCACATATAATTTTAATCAGCATAAGCTGCTTGTCCATCCTATTTGCATCACTTTGCGAATAAAATGCAGTTTAAGGGAAAATGTGTCACAAAAAGATGCTCAGCGGTACCGATTTGTGCCATGGTATAACACATCTAGAAGGGCTGTTGAACGCGCAGGGAGGTTAGATGTTTGTGAACACATCTGTTGATTGCCCATATATAGATAGATATAGAGATAGATATTAAGGTAGCTAGATATAGTGCAAATTCACCCTGCCAACAAGGACAGGCCCAACTGAGATATATTTGCATGTTTAGTGTATAGCAAGAACATGTTATCGCGCCTCCCAATATGTTTTTTCCAGGTGGGCCTTTTCCATGAATCAAAATGTGAGGTCAACATCTAAACAAACTACATCGCTGGACTTTTGTGAGGTCTCCTTGATTCCAGACTTCTACTCATGGCAACAATCAAAGATGAACCACCGAAGAAGGAGACCCTGAACAGGTAATTAATGATTATTAATTACCGGTAATTCTCAGGCTAGACTTGCTCTAGGCCTGCAGAGGCACGATGATATGTTCCTGCTATACATTGATACTTAAAAAATGTCTCTTTACTATGGACTATTCTACTTATGCGACACTGTGATTTGGTAGTGTCAGATATTCAGTAATTCTGTTTATCTCAGGATGCAGTATATCTCAGCTGTTCACTCTCCCTGTTTTACTCCATAAATCATGCTTTTTAGTCTAAATCCCAAACAGCATTATGCTCACCTTTCCTAACCAAGAATCTTGGGGGTGGTTTTTCAATCACTTGGACTTAATGTTGGGAAAATGTGAATCTTTTGATTAGAAGGTTTGCCTCCAATGTCTAATATTTAAAGATAGATCATAGATAGATAGGTAGCTCGATCATTGATAGATAGACACTAGTTAGCTACCTTAGATTCCCCATATATAGATAGATATAGAGAGATAGAGAGATAGATAGATAGATAGATAGATAGATAGATAGATAGATAGATAGATAGATAGAATGAAAAGATAGATAGATAGAAAGAAAAGATAGATAGATAGATAGATAGATAGATAGATAGATAGATAGATAGATAGATAGATAGATAGATAGATAGACACTAGTTCTTTGGTACTTATGACTCGTCTTTTGCTGTGTTGCTAAATATCATGTCTTGCGTTGCATTTGTTGCTAGTTGTGTGAGCACGTGGTAGGGAATATAGACTGTAAGCTCCACTGCGGCAGGGACTAAAGTGAGTGGCCAAATTATTCTCTGTAAAGCGCTGTGGAATATATGTGCGCTATATAAAAAACTGGTAATAAATACTAATAAATAATTAGGTACAGATGCGTTCACATACATCTATCCTCCATGTGCTTTGAGATGTGTTACAAATAATGGGTGAGTACAATGTGACTCTGTAGCACTGAGCATCTTTCCAAGTGACTTTTTCCATTAAAATGTGTCTTATTTGCAAAGTGATGCGATTAGGACGCAAAAGCAGCTTATACTGATTAAAATGATATACGGCCTGCCTACTGTATAATCTGTATGCGACTGAGCTGTATCTGGATACGATATGCAACTTTACAGTGTCACAGCTGCTGACACTGTAATGTAGCATTTTGCAGCACCCGCACACAGAACATAGGCATGCCACATATCATTTTATTCAGCATTAGCTGCTTGTCCATCCTATTTTCCATTGCTTTGCAAATAAGACACATTTTAAGGGTATAATTTGCACGAAAAGGTGCTCTGTTCTGTAGTGTCGTGCCACGGTATAACTCTACTAGAAGGGCTATTTAACGTGCAGGGAGGCTAGGTGTATGTGAACACATCTGTAGGTTACCCATATATAGATAGATATAGAGATAGATAGAGAGAGAGAGAGAGAGAGAGAGAGAGAGAGAGAGAGATAGATAGATAGATAGATAGATAGATAGATAGATGGATGGATGGATGGATAGATAGATAGATAGATAGATAGATAGATAGATAGATAGATAGATAGATAGATCGATCGGTAGGTAGACAGTTAGATAGGCAGACACTAGTTCTTTGGTACTTATAACTTGTCTATTGCTGTGTTGCTAATTATCATGCCTTGCGTTGCATTTGTTGCTAGTTGCGTGAGCATGTGGTAGGGAATATAGAGTGTAAGCTCCACTCGGGCAGGGACTACAGTGAATGGCCAAATTTTTCACTGTAAAGTGCTGCGGAATATATGTGCGCTATATAAAAACCTGGTAATAAATACTAATAAATAATTAGGTACAGATGCGTCCACATGCAGTACATCTATCCTCCATGTGTTTTGAGAGATGTGTTACAAATAATGGGTGAGTACAATGCGACTCTGTAGCACAGGGCATCTTTCCAGGTGACTTTTTCCATTAAAATGTGTCTTATTTGCAAAGTGATGCGAATAGGATGCAAAAGCAGCTTATACTGATTAAAATGATATACGGCATGCCTACTGTATAATCTGTGTGCAACTGAGCTGTATCTGCATGCGATATGCAACTTTACAGTGTCACAGCTGCTGACACTGTAACGTAGCATTTTGCATGCAGATATAGCCTCAGTCGCACACAGAACATACTGTAGGCTTGCCACATATAATTTTAATCAGCATAAGCTGCTTGTCCATCCTATTTGCATCACTTTGCGAATAAAATGCAGTTTAAGGGAAAATGTGTCACAAAAAGATGCTCAGCGGTACCGATTTGTGCCATGGTATAACACATCTAGAAGGGCTGTTGAACGCGCAGGGAGGTTAGATGTTTGTGAACACATCTGTTGATTGCCCATATATAGATAGATATAGAGATAGATATTAAGGTAGCTAGATATAGTGCAAATTCACCCTGCCAACAAGGACAGGCCCAACTGAGATATATTTGCATGTTTAGTGTATAGCAAGAACATGTTATCGCGCCTCCCAATATGTTTTTTCCAGGTGGGCCTTTTCCATGAATCAAAATGTGAGGTCAACATCTAAACAAACTACATCGCTGGACTTTTGTGAGGTCTCCTTGATTCCAGACTTCTACTCATGGCAACAATCAAAGATGAACCACCGAAGAAGGAGACCCTGAACAGGTAATTAATGATTATTAATTACCGGTAATTCTCAGGCTAGACTTGCTCTAGGCCTGCAGAGGCACGATGATATGTTCCTGCTATACATTGATACTTAAAAAATGTCTCTTTACTATGGACTATTCTACTTATGCGACACTGTGATTTGGTAGTGTCAGATATTCAGTAATTCTGTTTATCTCAGGATGCAGTATATCTCAGCTGTTCACTCTCCCTGTTTTACTCCATAAATCATGCTTTTTAGTCTAAATCCCAAACAGCATTATGCTCACCTTTCCTAACCAAGAATCTTGGGGGTGGTTTTTCAATCACTTGGACTTAATGTTGGGAAAATGTGAATCTTTTGATTAGAAGGTTTGCCTCCAATGTCTAATATTTAAAGATAGATCATAGATAGATAGGTAGCTCGATCATTGATAGATAGACACTAGTTAGCTACCTTAGATTCCCCATATATAGATAGATATAGAGAGATAGAGAGATAGATAGATAGATAGATAGATAGATAGAATGAAAAGATAGATAGATAGAAAGAAAAGATAGATAGATAGATAGATAGATAGATAGATAGATAGATAGATAGATAGATAGACACTAGTTCTTTGGTACTTATGACTCGTCTTTTGCTGTGTTGCTAAATATCATGTCTTGCGTTGCATTTGTTGCTAGTTGTGTGAGCACGTGGTAGGGAATATAGACTGTAAGCTCCACTGCGGCAGGGACTAAAGTGAGTGGCCAAATTATTCTCTGTAAAGCGCTGTGGAATATATGTGCGCTATATAAAAAACTGGTAATAAATACTAATAAATAATTAGGTACAGATGCGTTCACATACATCTATCCTCCATGTGCTTTGAGATGTGTTACAAATAATGGGTGAGTACAATGTGACTCTGTAGCACTGAGCATCTTTCCAAGTGACTTTTTCCATTAAAATGTGTCTTATTTGCAAAGTGATGCGATTAGGACGCAAAAGCAGCTTATACTGATTAAAATGATATACGGCCTGCCTACTGTATAATCTGTATGCGACTGAGCTGTATCTGGATACGATATGCAACTTTACAGTGTCACAGCTGCTGACACTGTAATGTAGCATTTTGCAGCACCCGCACACAGAACATAGGCATGCCACATATCATTTTATTCAGCATTAGCTGCTTGTCCATCCTATTTTCCATTGCTTTGCAAATAAGACACATTTTAAGGGTATAATTTGCACGAAAAGGTGCTCTGTTCTGTAGTGTCGTGCCACGGTATAACTCTACTAGAAGGGCTATTTAACGTGCAGGGAGGCTAGGTGTATGTGAACACATCTGTAGGTTACCCATATATAGATAGATATAGAGATAGATAGAGAGAGAGAGAGAGAGAGAGAGAGAGAGATAGATAGATAGATAGATAGATAGATGGATGGATAGATAGATAGATAGACAGATAGATAGATCGATCGGTAGGTAGACAGTTAGATAGGCAGACACTAGTTCTTTGGTACTTATAACTTGTCTATTGCTGTGTTGCTAATTATCATGCCTTGCGTTGCATTTGTTGCTAGTTGCGTGAGCATGTGGTAGGGAATATAGAGTGTAAGCTCCACTCGGGCAGGGACTACAGTGAATGGCCAAATTTTTCACTGTAAAGTGCTGCGGAATATATGTGCGCTATATAAAAACCTGGTAATAAATACTAATAAATAATTAGGTACAGATGCTTCCACATGCAGTACATCTATCCTCCATGTGTTTTGAGAGATGTGTTACAAATAATGGGTGAGTACAATGCGACTCTGTAGCACAGGGCATCTTTCCAGGTGACTTTTTCCATTAAAATGTGTCTTATTTGCAAAGTGATGCGAATAGGATGCAAAAGCAGCTTATACTGATTAAAATGATATATGGCATGCCTACTGTATAATCTGTGTGCAACTGAGCTGTATCTGCATGCGATATGCAACTTTACAGTGTCACAGCTGCTGACACTGTAACGTAGCATTTTGCATGCAGATATAGCCTCAGTCGCACACAGAACATACTGTAGGCTTGCCACATATAATTTTAATCAGCATAAGCTGCTTGTCCATCCTATTTGCATCACTTTGCGAATAAAATGCAGTTTAAGGGAAAATGTGTCACAAAAAGATGCTCAGCGGTACCGATTTGTGCCATGGTATAACACATCTAGAAGGGCTGTTGAACGCGCAGGGAGGTTAGATGTTTGTGAACACATCTGTTGATTGCCCATATATAGATAGATATAGAGATAGATATTAAGGTAGCTAGATATAGTGCAAATTCACCCTGCCAACAAGGACAGGCCCAACTGAGATATATTTGCATGTATAGTGTATAGCAAGAACATGTTATCGCGCCTCCCAATATGTTTTTTCCAGGTGGGCCTTTTCCATGAATCAAAATGTGAGGTCAACATCTAAACAAACTACATCGCTGGACTTTTGTGAGGTCTCCTTGATTCCAGACTTCTACTCATGGCAACAATCAAAGATGAACCACCGAAGAAGGAGACCCTGAACAGGTAATTAATGATTATTAATTACCGGTAATTCTCAGGCTAGACTTGCTCTAGGCCTGCAGAGGCACGATGATATGTTCCTGCTATACATTGATACTTAAAAAATGTCTCTTTACTATGGACTATTCTACTTATGCGACACTGTGATTTGGTAGTGTCAGATATTCAGTAATTCTGTTTATCTCAGGATGCAGTATATCTCAGCTGTTCACTCTCCCTGTTTTACTCCATAAATCATGCTTTTTAGTCTAAATCCCAAACAGCATTATGCTCACCTTTCCTAACCAAGAATCTTGGGGGTGGTTTTTCAATCACTTGGACTTAATGTTGGGAAAATGTGAATCTTTTGATTAGAAGGTTTGCCTCCAATGTCTAATATTTAAAGATAGATCATAGATAGATAGGTAGCTCGATCATTGATAGATAGACACTAGTTAGCTACCTTAGATTCCCCATATATAGATAGATATAGAGAGATAGAGAGATAGATAGATAGATAGATAGATAGATAGATAGATAGATAGATAGATAGAATGAAAAGATAGATAGATAGAAAGAAAAGATAGATAGATAGATAGATAGATAGATAGATAGATAGATAGAAAGATAGATAGATAGATAGATAGATAGATAGATAGATAGATAGACACTAGTTCTTTGGTACTTATGACTCGTCTTTTGCTGTGTTGCTAAATATCATGTCTTGCGTTGCATTTGTTGCTAGTTGTGTGAGCACGTGGTAGGGAATATAGACTGTAAGCTCCACTGCGGCAGGGACTAAAGTGAGTGGCCAAATTATTCTCTGTAAAGCGCTGTGGAATATATGTGCGCTATATAAAAAACTGGTAATAAATACTAATAAATAATTAGGTACAGATGCGTTCACATACATCTATCCTCCATGTGCTTTGAGATGTGTTACAAATAATGGGTGAGTACAATGTGACTCTGTAGCACTGAGCATCTTTCCAAGTGACTTTTTCCATTAAAATGTGTCTTATTTGCAAAGTGATGCGATTAGGACGCAAAAGCAGCTTATACTGATTAAAATGATATACGGCCTGCCTACTGTATAATCTGTATGCGACTGAGCTGTATCTGGATACGATATGCAACTTTACAGTGTCACAGCTGCTGACACTGTAATGTAGCATTTTGCAGCACCCGCACACAGAACATAGGCATGCCACATATCATTTTATTCAGCATTAGCTGCTTGTCCATCCTATTTTCCATTGCTTTGCAAATAAGACACATTTTAAGGGTATAATTTGCACGAAAAGGTGCTCAGTTCTGTAGTGTCGTGCCACGGTATAACTCTACTAGAAGGGCTATTTAACGTGCAGGGAGGCTAGGTGTATGTGAACACATCTGTAGGTTACCCATATATAGATAGATATAGAGATAGATAGAGAGAGAGAGAGAGAGAGAGAGAGAGAGAGAGAGAGAGAGAGAGAGAGAGAGAGAGAGAGAGAGAGAGAGAGAGAGAGAGAGATAGATCGATCGGTAGGTAGACAGTTAGATAGGCAGACACTAGTTCTTTGGTACTTATAACTTGTCTATTGCTGTGTTGCTAATTATCATGCCTTGCGTTGCATTTGTTGCTAGTTGCGTGAGCATGTGGTAGGGAATATAGAGTGTAAGCTCCACTGGGGCAGGGACTACAGTGAATGGCCAAATTTTTCACTGTAAAGTGCTGCGGAATATATGTGCGCTATATAAAAACCTGGTAATAAATACTAATAAATAATTAGGTACAGATGCGTCCACATGCAGTACATCTATCCTCCATGTGTTTTGAGAGATGTGTTACAAATAATGGGTGAGTACAATGCGACTCTGTAGCACAGGGCATCTTTCCAGGTGACTTTTTCCATTAAAATGTGTCTTATTTGCAAAGTGATGCGAATAGGATGCAAAAGCAGCTTATACTGATTAAAATGATATACGGCATGCCTACTGTATAATCTGTGTGCAACTGAGCTGTATCTGCATGCGATATGCAACTTTACAGTGTCACAGCTGCTGACACTGTAACGTAGCATTTTGCATGCAGATATAGCCTCAGTCGCACACAGAACATACTGTAGGCTTGCCACATATAATTTTAATCAGCATAAGCTGCTTGTCCATCCTATTTGCATCACTTTGCGAATAAAATGCAGTTTAAGGGAAAATGTGTCACAAAAAGATGCTCAGCGGTACCGATTTGTGCCATGGTATAACACATCTAGAAGGGCTGTTGAACGCGCAGGGAGGTTAGATGTTTGTGAACACATCTGTTGATTGCCCATATATAGATAGATATAGAGATAGATATTAAGGTAGCTAGATATAGTGCAAATTCACCCTGCCAACAAGGACAGGCCCAACTGAGATATATTTGCATGTTTAGTGTATAGCAAGAACATGTTATCGCGCCTCCCAATATGTTTTTTCCAGGTGGGCCTTTTCCATGAATCAAAATGTGAGGTCAACATCTAAACAAACTACATCGCTGGACTTTTGTGAGGTCTCCTTGATTCCAGACTTCTACTCATGGCAACAATCAAAGATGAACCACCGAAGAAGGAGACCCTGAACAGGTAATTAATGATTATTAATTACCGGTAATTCTCAGGCTAGACTTGCTCTAGGCCTGCAGAGGCACGATGATATGTTCCTGCTATACATTGATACTTAAAAAATGTCTCTTTACTATGGACTATTCTACTTATGCGACACTGTGATTTGGTAGTGTCAGATATTCAGTAATTCTGTTTATCTCAGGATGCAGTATATCTCAGCTGTTCACTCTCCCTGTTTTACTCCATAAATCATGCTTTTTAGTCTAAATCCCAAACAGCATTATGCTCACCTTTCCTAACCAAGAATCTTGGGGGTGGTTTTTCAATCACTTGGACTTAATGTTGGGAAAATGTGAATCTTTTGATTAGAAGGTTTGCCTCCAATGTCTAATATTTAAAGATAGATCATAGATAGATAGGTAGCTCGATCATTGATAGATAGACACTAGT